>JAVYIG010001077.1:245000-389881 GCA_035222895.1 Strongylocentrotus droebachiensis
TACTACTACTACTAATACTACTACATTTATTAATACTATACGACAATAGTACAACTACTACTACTACTACTGCTACTATTACTACTTATATTACTGCTACTACCTACAACTAATACTATAGTAACACCACTACTACTACTGCTACTACGACTACTACTAACTACTACTTTTATTAATACTATACTACGACTACTACTACTGCTACTACTCTCTAAGAAGAAAAGAGTGAATGTTCACTATGTTGTATTACTCCTCCGGGAGTAACGTCAGTGATCACTTGTTTAGGAGCAAATATCGATTGATTTTAGAGTGCTCTCTAAGAAGAAAAGAGTTAATGTTAACTCTATTTTCACAATATTTTCACTCTCCAGAGGAGTCACGTCAGTGATCATTCGATTTTGTTTAGAGAGTACTACTACTACTACTACTACTACTACTATTACTGCTACTACAACTAATACTAGTAACACAATTACTCCTACTACTATTACTACTACTACTACTATTACTATACTACTACTACTACTACTTCTACTACTACTACTACTGCTGCTGCTGCTGCTGCTGCTACCAATACTACTACTTTTACTACTACTACTAGTACTACTACTTTTACGTTTACTACTAAAACTAGTACTACTACTTTGACTACTACTACTACTACTACTACTTCTACAACAACACTTCGACTACTACTACTACTACTACTAGTAGTAGTAATGGTAGTACTACTTTTTACTTCTACTACTACTACTACTACTACTAGTAGTAGTACTACTACTACTACTACTACTACTACTACTACTACTACTACTACTACTACTACTACTAGTAGTAGTAGTAGTACTATTACTAACTACTACTACAACTACTACTACTGCTACTGCTACTGCTACTACTAGTACTACTACTTTTACTACTACTACTACTACTACTAATACTACTACTAGTAGTAGTAGTACTCCTACTTTTACTTCTACTACTACTACTACTACTACTTGTAGTAGTAGTAGTACTACTACTTTTACTACTACTACTAATAATACTAATACTACTACTTCTACTACTAGTACTCCTACTTTTACTACTACTACTACTACTATTACTACTACTTGTAGTAGTAGGAGTACTACTATTTTTACTACTACTACTAATAATAATAATAATACTACTACTACTACTGCTACTACTAGTACTACTACTTTTACTACTACTACTACTACTACTACTACTACTACTACTACTACTACCACCATTACTACTACTATGTGTACTACTACTATGATTACTACTACTACTATACTACTTCTATTACTAATACCACTAACAACTATTTCATTTTTACTACTACAACTGCTTCTACTTCAAGTCTACAACTACATGCTTATAATATAAGTACTACTTTCACTGTGCTTTGCTATGGCTCCAAATCTAGTATTATGCTCCCTTTCGTTCCATTGTTACTATATCTCTTACAAAATATGAACTAGGTTCAAATGTAGATCATTTTGAAAATGTCTTATCGACAACGTGCACGTCCTGTAGAAAACGGTCACCACAGGAAATTCCGCAAAACTTAGAATTAGAACAGACAAGAGTATCTGAATTGACCAGGAAATAATTATTGTGGCTGTAAATGGAGGAAAAAGATTTGTTGAGATCAGTAAAGTAAGAGAATCGAAAGTATAATATTATATAGAAAATATAAAGATATGAAGATAAAGAAATAACTATTAATAACGAATAGCACACTGAATAATAATTTTTCTTGTTATTAAAAATGTCCCCATATCACTAGATTTCGGGCCCGCACACTATGTGCACCATCTCCACTTCTCCTTCTTTTTCAAATTTCCAAATTTCCAAATTTCATGGAAAGGAAATGGCTTTATAAAAGCTTTCATGAGTTATCCTTTCAAGTTATTGTTTACATATTTCAATCCATCTCCTCTCTCTCTCTCTCTCTCTCTCTCTCTCTCTCTCTCTCTCTATCTCTCTCACACGCACACCCTTTCCCCATTTTGCTGGCTCATTCAATTAGAGGACACTGTCCCGTTTCTGTATCTACGCCCCCGACATACATAGCCCAATATTACACGATTAGGCTTATTTTAAGTTATTTACAATCACTTTATCTTTCTGTCTTTCTTGTTGTCATGCCATCGTTGAATATTATAACATGAAAAGGAATAAACAAGGGTCGGCAGTTGAAGTAATAATAACCGAATTATTCCAAATAACACTTTATAATAGAACGTGTTATCATAATTGCGGTTGTGGTCACCATAACAAAGAGTTTTGATTCTTCAAACTTTCTTCCGCTCTTTGCTAACAACCGGAAGAAACATATGTTGGGCTGAGAAACTATTTCCGCGGTACTTCTGGATATAAAGTAAACCTTCTCCTTTTTTTGGTACCCCTCTTGTTTCCTGCTACATGTACAATGCACGCGATGAAACTATGGCCATCGTATACTTTTAAACGGGTATTTTGAGCAAACTATGAGCTCAGCTGTATAAATATGATTGCAGTACTTGCTTTCCATAAAATAGACATTATATGTTTTCAGATGATACTTTGATTGCATTTAATCCATACACGCTTTGTCGAGCAACATTGTTTTTTAAATGCCGTTTTCAAAACAATGTTGCTCGATTAAACGAGTGTGGATTAAATGCAATCGAAGTATAATTTGAAAGCATATAACTTCTAAATTGTTATGCAATGCAAGAAATTATGTTCATACAGCTCATATAATGTGCTAAAAAAGCCGTTCGTTTTCGGGTTTCATTTTTGTCCTGGATACACTGCATAGGGGCAGCACTTGACTACTAATGGAGGAATGGGGCAGATTTAAAAAAATTAGTCGAAAATATTTCTAGAAGAAGAGATGTCATCATTTCTTTCTAAATTTGCAAGGAAGAATAAGGATTGGGAATAGAAAACAAGGATTGAAGATATCGAAACATGCTGGCAAAGATGTTATTGTGCATGATATTGGGTGCCCCACCCCCTTTGCATTTAGCGAAGCCCCTGCTAAAGAGACTTTTTATCATAAAGCCAATTCGTCACAACTATTAATTTAATCCAATATCCAAGTTTCTAAAGGGGCCTTTCATAATTTCTTTTTACAAAGGAAAAATGGGCATACTTTTATTTAATGTGATTATAAGAGGTCATTAAGGCCTCCAGGTTGATGTTTGGTTACTTTATAGCTAATGTGTTGACAAAACGGAACTCTGATCGACTGCAAGATGAACTTAAAGGGGCACGTTCCCGCCAGTGTAGTTATCGGAACATGCCATCTCCGTAAGAGCCGTATTCTGTTGGTGTCAATAGGCAGCTTTAGCACCGTCCAACAGCGCGTACGTATTTTGAACGCCCTCTGGAATACGGGGAACATGCCCCTTTAACGTAATGTGGCCTGTTTTTGGATTTGAGACAATCACGAGAAGAGAAAATAATGTCCCCCGATCCCTAAATATGCTAACATTGAGCTAAAAAAAAAGCACCCCTTTTACTTACATGAACTTCAATCTAAAATAAGATAACATTGGGTACAGGAAAAAACCTGCTCCGTCTGCTGGGTTTCGTCATACTCTTCCACTTTTAAGTCCATCCTTATTCCTCCTAGCTTCTTCATCATACTTTACGTTAACCCCCCCCCCCCCCCCCAAAAAAAAGGAAATCGTCTCTCTTTCTCTCTCCCCCTTTCCTTTTCTCCATCTCTCCTTCTCTTTCTTTTCCTCTCTACTTATTTCACTTTCTTTCTTTCTTTCTCTCACTCTCTTTCATTTTCTTCTCTCTTTCTATCCGTATTTCTTCCTCCCTCTGTCTCTTTCTCTCTCTCTCCCCCCCCCCCCTCTCTCTCTCTCTCTCTCTCTATCCATTCCTCCTCCCCTCTCTCTCATATATGTGCATATACACAAACCTAAATATATATGATATTGTAAATTCTTTGTACAGCCTGTATTAACATGTGGTGTGCATTAACATTACAATAAATGGAAATGTGGGGTCCTTCCTATATACAAATTCAATCAAACAATTATTGTTACATCCTCATATCTGCTTGGATATTTATTGAACAATTATATATGGAATCGTAGAAACACACAGTGATATACAACATGAGGGTACAAGTATTCCATGTTTGGTCACATTCTGTACAAATCAAATTTAAAATATGCACCACTGAGACAAAACAAAATATTTAACTACCCATCTTTGTCTGTACATGTACACAAAAATATGAATAACTAACTTATGTTATACACAATGAGCACTACTACTTTATGAACTGTACCGATTAAATGTAAGGGGTGGCTTTGAAAGTTGAACCTTCCCCCACAAGATACACTTGACACTTCCGGGCAATATTTACATAGGAAACAATTTAACTCTTTACACGCCACACAAATAATCTCCCTGTGCCTCATTGTATTTAACATGGGATAGGTATACCAAAGGCTTCAAGATTATCTAACTGATTCTGGTGCAAGATTAATTTTGACCGGTGTTAAATCAAAACCAGAAATTGATAGTTTTGTAAAGCTATTGTGTACCACAAAGCAATGCTTCCGTCAATTGTTTTGTGCAAAATTGCACATGTGGTAAACGAGCAACCATGTAGAGAGGCGAAGAAAGCAAGCAAAGTGTTATTTAAAAAAATCATTTACCTTTCTCCCTTGCATTTGGATGAACAATTCTCCAGTTACACTTTAATATTACAATGGGTTTTTCATCTGACGATTAAGTTTAACCACACGATTAGAAGATATGTACATACAGAGCAACAAATCTTTGTTAAACGGACGTAAAAAAGGGTAGGTTAAAAAAACTGTACTTTATAGTTTACATTTCAGTTGTGCAACCAGGAAATAGAAACTTAGGGTGTTCGGTACTGGGAAAGTCCAAACTATTTTGTACCATATGTTACCGGCCACATCTAAGATTCAGTATATCTAATGACTCTATCAAGCTGAAAAGTGACAACTGTACTACTTTACTACAGCTTGTGATCAGAGTTAACAGACATCAAATAAAATGATATTTTTTGTCACTTTATGTTCCCAATACCACAATACAATTCGATAATAGTAAAGCATGGGACATGTTTTGGACTTTCCCCAATACAAACCTGTAGAATAACGATCATAATACAATCTTTTAATCTTAAAACAATTATTTTATCTATTTAAATTCAAAAGGGAATAAGCCCATTTGTGTCATTAAACATCATCTACACGTGGATTAGATTACACTGAAACAAAACAAATGTAAAGGCCTAATGATCAAGTATAAAATATACACATAGGCTAGGTCACATAAATAACAAACAGAGTTTGATGAGCCTACACTTATACATACTTCAGGGGTGATAGTGAGAACTTTAAAGAAAATTGGGTTTTTTGTCCTCAACCAAAACAAATGGCATTTGAGTAAGAAAATTGAGAAGAAATAGGAAAAAATCTGGAAAATCAGGAAAAAAGGGGAAAATTTTATAAAAATCAGGGATTTCTTTTTTTTTAAATCAGAAAACCGATTTAAATCAGGTAAGGCCTGATACTTGAAAGCAAAATGCAGATTGTGTTAGTTTTCAAAATCTGAAAGTACCTGTTTTCAACTAAAGAAAACAATATCTTGCTTTGGACATGAAACTAAAAAAAGGCGTTTGCTAATTCACTGACTAAAAATATGAACTCTTCTCACAGCACTCACAATTGCCATTTAAGTTCATGATGGTATTTCCTTTTTCCCCCAGTTCTCTTCATAAAATATTCACATCATCAGATACCTAACTCTCTGTTGGTTATGTGTATTTGCTGATCATTTGAGTTTCAGGCCAAGGCCAAAACAAGATAACAGTAAATTGACTTTAGCGCTTCACTTACAATCCCGCTAGTAACAGATACAAGAACAAACTAGATTTGTCCTGGTATTCTTATGAAAATCACACCATAAGTAAAGGTACCAGTACAAAACAGCTCAATCATTTTTTGAACTCGTGTTGAACCACTGATTTTGAAATCACTAACGGTATCAAGGACATGACATTTTTAAGGATTACATCAATTATACTTACTCTTCAAATTGACAACCCTTGCTATTTCCTTCTAGAGTCAAAATACTCTTGTCTTCATTAAAAGAAACCACATCTGCAAATTGCAAGTATTTCAATTGAAATTGAACCAGTAAGTTACTATCACTGAACAGTCACTATGTTGCCAATTTAACAATTTTAGAGGTGAACTCGTGTTGAACCACTGATTTTGAAATCACTAACAGTATCAAGGACATGACATTTTTTAAGAGTAAAATACATTATACTTTCTCCTCAAATTGGCAACACTTACTATTTTCTTCTAGAGTCATTGAAAGAAATCACATACATGTATCTGCAAAATGCAAGTATTTCGATAGAAATGGAACCAGTAAGTTACACAAATTGCCCATTTAACAAAATGAGAATGGTGATTTGAACAGTCACTATGTTGCCAATTTAACAATTTAAGAGGTAATGCTCATTTATGTTTGTAGAGACACACACACACTACGCATACATATCTGCTCTATCTGTTCTTGCACTTGGGATATTTTTAGGACCATGACGATGATTAAAAATTCTGCCTCTGAACAAAATGTTTAATTCATCTTGGCTGGGTCAACTGCAGAGGGCGACAACACCCATATCTCTGCATGGTTTCATACTTCACCATTATGTTTTAATTCTGTATGTACACTTACTCTATAAGTAGCACTGGTATCATTCACAATACTTTTTTCTGCAATGATGTTAAGCTCTATTCACAAATATATGGATACAAATCGCTATCACATACAGATAGCATGATAAGTGGCCAATTCTAGTGAACTGTTTTGAGGATATCACAAAAATATATACATATATGTTACAAGCAAAACACAACTTTGTATTTTTCTTCATTTTATTTGAAACCAAAGTTCTGCTACAACAACGGCAGGAGCAGAGGTATAGTGGCGATTGCAGAAAATACTGCATAATGCAATATATGTGTGTGTATATTTACTCCACATGATGGAAAAAGAGGTTCATGTATCAAATAGGCAGATTATTAGGCGGATTTTATACCAGTTAAAACTTTTTTCACTTCCATATGAAGATATATTCAACTAAATCTCCACTGTTTTATTACAGCTGGACATTCTTATTTGATGATCTTCACGACCAACCTTTGATATAGATTGTGTGTAGAAATCAGTATAATATGGGCCCTCAAAGACATTCTTGTGCTTCTAATAAACAACAAAAAAGAGTAATTATGCTGTTCAAGCATTGCTTTGTAGTTGTGTGTGTTCATAAATGGCATAAAGTCTAATTCATGATGTTATTCTGCTTATGGTATAGAGGTGACCTTTAACATTATAGCACAAAAGGGGGGTGGATGGCCCCGTCGTCCTTGCTGGTACTCAGCCTTTTCTTTCATTACCGGTGTGTTGGCTCAGTCAGTAGAGCGTCCGCCTCACAACCAGGAGGTCGTGGGTTCGAACCCCGGCCGCGTCATACCAAGAGACGTTATAAGACGGCAGTTGCTGCTACCTTGTTTGGCGTTCAACAATAAGGGATTGAGCAACGTTGATCTGGCGCTGCTCAGTGGCTGCCGGGCTCAAGATCAATTGGGCAAAAAGAATTTCCATTTTCGGTTTAACTTTAAAAAATTTGGAGTGGACTTTAAAAGATTATTATTATTATTATTATTAAGTTGAAATGCAATCTCCAAAGAAGCAAAACAATGGCACTTGCATGGATCTACCTTGCCCATATCAGTGTCCTTTCTAAAAATAAATCTTTTCCAATGTTTGATACGCATGTGTCGATCTAGAGAACAGAAAGAGAGGGGGAGGCAAAGAGAAACCGAGACAAACAACTGAATAGGGAGAATGCTTCAGAAAGAGAGAGTTAGAGAGTAACACAGAGGTCTATGCTTTTAACTTCAATCAGCTCCATCAAAATGTAGCACAGAAAGTTAATTATGTTTTTGTATTTTTTCAAATATCAAAATGAACATTTAAAAAACGAGAACCAAAACACTAAATGTTTTTTTTTAAAACATATCAAAATACACATATACATGTTTTTAAGGACTCCGTCTTTGGAACATCTTTCATCTTTCTTTCTATCTTCTATAAAAAATCAATTTACATCTAGTTTCTCATCCTCAAAATTACACAAATCTCTTTCTTTATGACTCGAATCATGCATACCCTTTCAAACAATTCAGCAAATGCTCGTACACCTAAGCAGCTTTTGAGAATACCGAGAGTGCTCACTGAGTCTCTGTTTACTTTTGTTTGAGTCTCAATATCGCATTGTCTAACAGCGTACAAGAGTATACTGGAATCCAAGGGTTGCATATTGACTAAAAACATTGTTCAAGTATGCCTAAACATAGACCTAGCCTACTCTTTCACAAACGTCAGCAAATGTTTGTAAACCTTAACAGGCCTTACAACAGCTTTCAAGAATACTGAGAGCACTATATCTCTGTTTAGTTTGGTTGAAGTCTACCTTCTGCCCCCGTGCCTTGATCCATAGCCGCCACCGCTGCCACCACCGCCCTGCCGCGCTGTAGCACGGCGAAGGAATTCCTCGCACTCGTCAGCGTGCGTACGGTCATAGGCCTGTCAAAACACAAGGTATCAGGCGTTAAAATCTATTGACAACTATAGTCAAATAGGTGCAAAGAGATGAGATCTTTAGCTTTCATTCATGAACAGATATTATATACTTTTAATATATCATGGAAATCATTTATAACCTTGGAATTGTCAGATTGCATTTAACATGTGTACTTTCTTGTTGCTGACATTATACAATTACAACCGAAAAATCTCAAACCAAACAGAGCCGGAGACAACATTCTGCCCAAATTTTGATAAGAAGATATCCTTAGAAATTAATTATATTAGAGTTTAGCAACATAATCAAAGTCATGAATTTTCCTCCCAGAATCTCTGGTAACCAAACTATAATGGTTACCTATTATGTATGATTGCATGTTATGTAGATGAAATTGCATACATTAGTAATGGCTATGCTGGTAAAGCCTCTGTTGAACTTTGAGGCAGTCAGGACCAGCTTTTGATTAGGAATTAAATACATCAGTAAACTGGTATACTAAGACATGATCAACCTACCGAACGTCCTCGTCGATCCTTGCCGTGATGATCGCGCTTGGACCTGTCCCTTCCGTGATCGTTGCGTCTCATCCTGCGTTCCCCACGATCTCCACGGTCTCGATGATCTCTATCCCGATCACGATGGTCCCGCTCCTTGTCGCGCCGTGAGGACATGGGCGGGGAGAGCGGAGGGGGGTAGTCACCCAGGCGATGGGAGGACATGGGCGGAGCAGGAGGGTATGATGGTGGAAAAGGCATCATTGGGTCATAGTAATTCTGCAAAAAAGAACAATGAGAGATTACGTAAATCTGCAAAAATCATGTCATGGATAGGGAAGATGATGGCAATAGCAAGCATTCAGTTGCTGATTGCACCAACAAGCATTCCGATACAGATTGCAGTGCATCAACAAGCATTCAGATACTGATTGCACCAACAAGCATTCAGATACTGATTGCACCAACAAGCATTCAGATACAGATTGCACCAACAAGCATTCAGATACCGATTGCACCAACAAGCATTCAGATACCGATTGCACCAACAAGCATTCAATTACAGATTGTACCAACAACCATTCAGATACCGTTTGCACCAACAAGCATTCAGATACTGATTGCACCAACAAGCATTTAGATACTGTTTGCACCAACAAGCATTCAGTGACTGATTGCACCAACAAGCAATCAGATACTGATTGCACCAACAAGCATTCGGATAACGTTTGCACCAACAAGCATTCGGATACCGTTTGCACCAACAAGCATTCAAATACTGATTACGTTAGCAAGTATTTAGGTTAAATGGTTCTTGATTTGGCATCACCCTGACTTTGGATTGATAAATGTTGTTACTATACAACTAAGTTAACAGAGTAGCGTTTTACATCAGCCTGACTTGGGTTATACAAATGTGGTCACTATGCAGCTAAGTCACCAAAATAGATTTGGTTTTGATTACATTTATCTGACAGGTTCAACAGGTTTAAGCCTAGATACTGAACAGGCAGAAGAATGAACATAAGGCAGAAGGAACGTGTGGAAGATTATATAGATTTATACTGTAGCTTACCTGTGAAGGGTAGGGAGGCATTGGCATACCCATGGAACGGTTTGAGTAATCACGCAGGTAGTCCGAGTAAGACTGGAAAGGAAATAAAATATACATGCCATGAATGAAATTAATTGGTATTGTATGTACTGTATTTCATCCCTAAATGACTTGTTCACATTTATAAAATTCTTATGTTGCAAACATACAAACAAAATATCTCCTAACCCCCCTAAAAATTGACTAAAAAATTAAAAGAGATTTAACATTAGAAGAACAACAGATATCTCATTGATTCAAATATGTCCATAGTGGAATAGAGAGCAGTCCAATTTTACCTGATTCAAATGTCAATAATATATGTTTTAGTATTAGAGCCACACTGCACTAGCTTGGCCAGGGGGGATTAGACCTCCCTGCAAGGTCACTCACAGGTGGTTATCTCAACAAATCAGCTCTCAATTAACATTCAAAAAAGGTAATCATGGGGGACCAACAAGCACCGCTTAGATATTGTTTGCTATATAGAGGGGGCAAGTAGCTGTAAGTTGTACAGTGGGGCTTTAAAATAAAAATCAACATCATGTTTAACTTACCGGTCCCATTAAGAGATCCCTGGGTGGATCTAGAAGGGGTGGGGGTGGAGGTGGAGGAGGGGGTCTCATACGACGTCGGTCTGTGATGAATAGAGATCAAGACAAATACATTTCTGGCAAAATTCATTTGTAGTAACTGAACATTGCTTCACATTCATTTCTTTAAAGTTAAAGCCCATCTGCACTAGTTTGGCCAGGAGGGATTAGACCTCCCTGCATGGTCACTGACAGGTGGTTATCTCATCAAATCAACTCTCAATTAACATAAGAAAAAGAGGACCATGGGGGGACCAACGGTCACCGCTTAGGCACTGTTTGCTATATAGAGGGCGCAAGTAGCTATAAGTATTGCAGTGGGGCTTTAAATCAAATTTGTAACTCCCAACCTGGACCTATAACCAGACCTAAATCCATCCCTGGATCTTAATCTGAAAGGCATTCGCAACCCTAACCCTAATATGTATGTCGCTGGACAAAATGTCGGATCACCGCTTTGTCATGGAACCTGATGTTAGACATAACTGTATAAAATGAAAAGATAAATGATAAATGGTTAAAATCCCCTTATTAGGGACTTTTAGATTTGCACGTTGACAGATTTGACTGCAACGTGTGACGTCATTTTAAGGCACTGCGCATGCGTTACGTCGTCTCAGTCGGCGATCGAGAATGCGTCAACCTTGATTTTCCTAAATCTAGTACATACATACATACATATTGATATTTATATAGCGCCTTGACATGCTCAAGGTACTAGTATGACGCGTGCGCATAAAATATACAGTTCCTCAGGTAGACAGAGGAACATCCCTTTTCTGCTATTATGTAAAAATGTGTAGAACAGGTGTCACATGCATATTCACCTGTTCTACACATTTTTACATAATAGCAGGAAAGGGATGTTCTTTTGTTGAGGGTAGAATGAGGAACTGTATATTTTGTCCTCTTTCTTTGTCCGTGATGTTCATAATGTTACTTCCTGCATGCATGTATATCGTCAAGTGCAATCTAAAAGATTTCTAATTGTAGTCAACATGGGCAGTTAAATACGTTGACTCGCATGATCAGTCGGCGTTCGTCGTGTTCTCGTCCACTCAATCTAAAAGTCCCTATTTTCACGCTAGTTTTGCATTTCCTTGTTGTTCCTTTTTATTGTTTACAACTATTTCAATACACTGTTTAACCATACTAATACGTCAAGCTCTTTTGGGGACCATGCCTTCTAACATGTACATAAATACATTTAGTATTCATATTTCTTTGTATTTGTATCGATTGATTTAACAAGAAAAGGATTCTTAGACCTTACTCATTTGGAACTGAACCCTTCACCACCTATACCTTAAGTGTCAAAAGTAAATAAATTACATTTGCAAAGCGTTATGTCTTACCGTCCCTGCCAGGTTGCATACGTCGCTTCATTCCACCTCTGGGTCTGTAGTCACGATGATTGTGATTACGATTGTGATTGTGATTGTGATTGTCCATGCGTCTGTGACGGTTACTGTCGGGCAGATAGGGGGGAAGGGGGAGGGAAAACAGAGCAGAAGCAAAGAGATGAGAATGGGAACGAGAGCAAGGCTGGAGTATCAGTGGCTCAGAAATACTCTCAGATACTGGCTTTCCTAATCACATATCAGTAGACACAATGAAATAGTCATACACAGAGCACTTTTCCTTCGCAGACTCTAAAATGCTTTCTGATATAATTATTACATTTTCCCTGGTCCTACATTACTCTCGGACCTTTAAAAAAAAATTCCTTCCGAACACTCTTTCCATGTCTAATGTAAAAAGATCATAAGTGAAGGGGTATATCCCAACATTGAAAAAGGTCAGTAGAAGTACTCAAAATTATTCACTGTTTTATTTTGAAGAATCTTATTCAAGCACCACTTAGGTTGCAGTAAAATTGCAAGCCATTTCCAAATGTTTGGTTGAGTCAGTTTTTTCTTCTTTTTTAAATGCAAAACCATGATTTGGCAAAATATTTAATGGAGGTAAAAAATTTGGGCAAGCCCCAAAACTTTGTCATATGAAAATAGGTATAGTTGCTTTGGTAAAATGAATATTAAAAAAAGGCAACAGAAGTATCTTATGCCTAATAGGATTTTACAGGCAGTATAGGTGTACCACAAGGATGTTTCATTGGACCTCTACTGTTTTACCTTTCACATTTTGTATAGAATATATAATAGCTTTCTTTCAGTTTTCCTACAGAAAAGTAAACAATACAATAAAAACTTCAGAATCAGTCAGACCCCCACTCACACTGCAAATCGGTCACATACTATACCAGAAGATGTACTTGTGTTGTAGAGTTCTTGGAGGGATTACCACCAACATCTAATACTTTTATTTTCAGTCCCATTTGAAGTTTTTTTAGAAGCTCATTACATTCAGCCGACCAGTGAAGATCACAGGAAAAGGGGTTAAGTCCTTGGTATTTGTGATTTACACTAATGAAAAGTCCATGGAATCGGTGTAAATTCTTCCCCACTAGATTTTTGTCCTTAGAATGTTCATTAAACTGTTTTTAGTCTACAGACTAAAACACCCCCTACCTGCCTTATATTTATATTCAATGCACCATGGGTGAGGGCGGTGCATATTTTTACTCTGCAAACATTTCCTCGGTAAAACATGCAATGACGTTCATGTATCTATGGTATCACACACAAAAAAACAGATCAGTCTCTATTGCATGATATCGTACAGTCCATTTGCATCATGGTTTGGCGCAAGCTCCAACCATGAATATGCATCACAGTCACATGACACTAAACAGTTCATTTACATATCACATGAATATGCAATATGCTAATCTACACTCCACCCACTTTTCGATTTCTCTGGAGCAAAGCATTATCATTTGAGTGATATAAGATAAGCACAGATGATCCAAATGAATCGCTGCTGGTGAAGGGTCAGTGCATAAACCCTGATGCAAAACAGCATCTGCTTTTCAGGTAGTCCTGCAAAGGAACATGGTGGCACAAAACGCTACACGGAGACATTTCCAAATTGTATATCGTCCACACTTCACGTCTGGCAAGATCCCACACGATCCTATATTAGACTGGTCCTCATTCTTCCCTGGCACATATCACAGGTAATATCCAAATGCTTAGGAGAGAAGTGGCAACAGTCCTTTTTTTTAAATCTCCTCGCCGACACCTTTCTTTTGACTGCATGCACTCTCAATGTAGGAAACATATAATGATTGTCCTAGGGTAGGGTAGAAAATGTTTTTGTGGGTAAAGTCCCAGATTTAGGTTAGACTGAGCGTCGAAGCCTAGCTGCACATTAAGATGCTACTTTCAGCTACCTCGGCCGCTAGCTCCCCCACAAAGTACGCGTTGGAGGCTGAAACTTTCATAGAGAAATTGGGAGTTGGGAGAAGTTAGTATAATCATGAAGAAAAGGAAATATTGTTTCCATTTCTTCTTTAAATGGCAAATGCAAACTGAAAATGATGTAACGGTATAACATAAACAAATTTAAAAAACTTTCACAAATGGAGACCGATATATATGTGCAATGAAAAAAGTAATAATAGCAGATATTATGGGAAACGTAGAGCTGAATAAAGTAAACGTAGACTTAATGATTGAGAGTAAAAAAAGGAATTCACTGTCCTCGGTCCCCTTGCATGTAATGTTGTATCAAATACAACTCTGTAAGATATCTTGATTTTCAATCAGACATATCTATCTTGTGTTTGATTAATGGACCAGAGTTTCATGATAATTCTTATGCACATACAATTTTGAATGTAAACGTACCATATCCAGCTGCTATAGATGCATAGAACCAATTAGATCTGCAATGTTAACCCTTTCAAGACAGGATTATTTAAGGGCTCAATCGATTACCTGCTGTTCTTGAAATTGGCAACGATTATATTTGTCTTTTATTGCTACATTGTTCTGATAAAATGTAATGTCTCTGGAAGTTTATCCCCATGGGAGAGAGATATATATATATACATGTATACACCAAACCTATAACTAAAACAGAGCTTTTTGAATAAAACTGTATAATCTCTTGAACTCTACAACTGTTGAGAATTTTGATGCACTAGAAGGGATTAAAATAATGAAAGTTGGCAAACCTGTGGGTACATACCATGAATTTGGCACTCTATTAGATGGGCAATGCATACAAATGTTCAGTTTGTCACTTCTTTTTTGATGTTGTAAATTTAAAGTGTTCTAATTCTAAGTCAGTGTATACATTATGTAAAAGAAAGTGATGCAAAGCCAAGAGAAAAGAGAATAGTATCTATATGTACATATAAACATAAAACTTGACTCAGCAACATTTGGAGCATATTTGTTATATATGTTGTTTCTGTTTCGGTTGCGTCGGTATACTCAGGGTTAACTGTACTTCACCAACGTTTTGTTTGATTGTATTGATTAACTGAAATTCAATATAGATTACTGAATGATGACCAGCTGATTGAATGATTAACTTGTAGATTAATCTTGATTACAAAGGAACTATTAACAGTAAAGAACATGCATAGTGCAGAAAATACATGTCTGCTATGATCGTTAAAAGACATCACTAACACAGGATACAATAAAGTGATCACAAATTTTCATTGCTAATTCTAGACAGAATCTAATACAAAATCTCTTTAATACCAAGCACATTATATCGTTGTGTGACCAGCAGAAGAGGGCAAACAGTTGCATGGACAATGGGCATTCATTTTGACAAAAGAGCATTCTGAAATTTTGGACTATCTGAGATTACATCTATGCATTACATTTCAGTTTGAACATTGTCCAAATTGTAAACAGTAATACCACTTCAGAAAAAGTATTTAAAAAAGTATAACAAACATGACCACAATTAGTGTTTGAACCCTTCTGAAGGCACACAACGATACATTTACATATGAATTATCAAGAAAATGGATGAAAATTGTTTAAATTTTGTTAACATTAAATCAATGAAAACCCAGCAAGTTTGTATAAAATACTTACTCTAATCGCACTTTTGGCACAGGTCGTGGGTGGTGGCCTCCTTCCTCTCGACGGCGGCGAGCAGCGCGGAGAATCTCCACGACGTCAATGTTTTCGTCACGGGGAAACAGCCGACAAACGCTCTCACCACACTTGGACTCAATTTCCTGACATAAATTAGGAGAGAGAGAGAGAGACCGTTAAGCTTTATGTGTCTGTCCTATAACTTCACATATTATTTCGTCTGTCATCCATCTTGACTTCCAATACAACCAAATAATACACTTCAATTATTGTGGGATAGCCCGACATCGACTAGAAAACATAAATAAGGAGAGAGAGAGAGAGAGAGACTGTTAAGCTTTATGTTTCTCTTCACCTGACTGCATATTGCATAGTCTTAATCCTTTCTTTACGACATTTTCATCCTGGGAAGCATCGATTTGCATGTTTTCTCTGCTGCGTTCTGTCTTGGGCTTCCGATTTAGCTTGGTGACATATTGTATTTCTGTCTATTAGATCATTAACTAGTGGTCTATATATCTTTAATATTCCCTGATCTAAACTTTACAAGGATTTATACATTTGGTCTCATTTAAACTTTCTAAGGACTAATACAACCAGAGGGGCCTTTCACAAAGACTAAGATCGACTTTAATATGGACTTAACTATGGCAGGCTGTTCATGCCACTGTTTGCTGTCACGTTTTACTGGCATTGGTCTCTCAAGGGACGTATAAATCGTGGTTACAAATCTACATAATTACGTTTTTTGATAGTTCATTATTGAAGGAAACTAAAGATCATAATTGAGAGACCAATAGTGAGAGCAACAAGTGGCATGAATGGCCAGGCATAGTTAAGTCCGACTTAAAGTCGATCTTAGTCTTTGTGAAACACCCCCCATAAATAGCGAAGATAGTATCCTACCTGTCCATCTCTGCCAATCTTGACCGGTTTGCTATCATTCCATGGGTTATAGAGATGGGTTGTCTTGGTGAAAGGCAGCTCGTTTCGGGTGATCCAATCCACCTTGAACACCCCTCCTAGGATGGAGCGGTTCATGCCGTTGGGAAGCACCCAGTTGATGGGTTGGCCGTCTCTGCGGGACTCGCATCGCATCCGCGCAAATCCTATCAAAACACAAAAATCATACCAATAATGTTATTAGCCATTTGTAGGATCCAATCTATCTGGACATTTTATTCTCTCCAGATTTCTCACCAACAAGCAATGCGTAATAGTAAATTGGTAGATACTTAGGTGTCTTGTGCTGTGTTACTACAATGAGGGAGGCACGATGGCTCAGTGGTAGAGCAGTGGTCTCATAACCAGGAGGTTCCGGGTTTGAAACCAATTTGATGCGCTAGTGCCCTTTGGTAAGGCATTAATCCTCATTACCAAGTCCCTTGTAGTTGGAGAGGACTCAAATGTAAATCCCTTGGTCCCCTAGTTGCTTACTACAAGCACATGCTATCTTAGGAGTCAGGTAAAACAAACATCAATGTACACATCATGTTGGCTACAGTCTTGGTAACATTGATGAGGTTTGTGATACACAGTTGCATATATTGGGAAAAGAGCTGCTCATTATCTATTTTATTTGTTGGATATAACTTTCAGAAGAAAAAAGTGCTAAATTTATCATGAAATTTAATAGAACAATTAAAACACCAAATATATGCACCTCAACACATATTTCTTTGTCAAGTTATGAATAATTCTATTTCAATAGTCTGAATGCGATTTGCATACATTAGTTATGGCTCAGTTTCATTATGGTTTGTCCTACCTAACAACACGTAATGTATGCAATTCAAATTCCGACTAATGAAATACAATTATTCATGCCGTGTGAGTGAAATAATTTGTAACATGGCACTTAATAAAGATTAATATATTGAATTTAAGTACATAACATTACAAAAAATTTCTGAAGCCAATCTTACCTTGGAACTTGCCGCTCTCTTTGACCGAGAAGATTAGGAGCACGTTCCTGGCCTCACGGAATGCCGCGTTTAATCTCTGCTCATTGTAAGGTAATGTAGACCATACACCCTGTAATCATAACAACAAAATCAAAATGAAATCATTCCTGCATGAAAATTAAGCTTTAAGGAGATTAAGCATCAGTTTTATTCTTTCACCAGATAGTGCTTCTAAAGGTAACAATATTTTTCCAAATTATTAAATGCTTCGTTATTTATGTTAACAAAATTATCTGTTTAAAAGAAGTAAGTTCATGTTAATCAGTATCTCTTCCAAGTTGATCAATTATATTTATATTTATCAGTCATGGCAACAAATTGTATAATCATTTGGCATAAAATCATTCTCTAGCTGTTACTCTAAATCTCCAATACATCAATATAACATTATAAACAATAATAAAATATTTCATCATAAGACGAGGTTTTAGTTCAGTGAGAAAACATGTAGATCAACCAGGTCGCCATTTTACTCCAATCAACGGCACACAATCTGTACTGCAAAACATGAAAGATCACATTTATTTCACCCCCATTTTCTCTTCACAAACCTCATTGATTCTCTCTTTATCTTCTCTCCTCCACCTCTTATTCTCTCTCCCCTGCTTTCTCTCTCTCTCTCTCTCTCATATCTCTCTTTACAGATGGTACAGTATGTGTATCACATAATCAGTCAGGCTAAAACTTTCAATATCACCTCTTAATACAGTGTATGGTGAAAACATAATGGCCCAAATTCACAAAGGAGGTTTAAATCTAACCCATGGTTAAAAATTTCATTTTCATAACACATGGTTTAAAATAAGCGCGACACAGTTAGAGGTCCAATATTAGACACGCAAGGTAAGTTACGCTTATTTTGCGCTAATTTTTTAAATATGGGTAATGTAAATGAGGCTTAAACCCTGGGTTTAGTTAAACCTCCTTTGTGAATTTGAGCCAATGGGTACACATGTGCACCAGTCATTTGGTACTCTCACAAACACCATCATATCGTAACTTAACTTAACAAGCATGAATCATAGGATCATATAAACAGTGCATTTATTCTGGAAGTATTTCAGTGACAGTTCTTCCAAACAGGTGGCAATAAACAGTAACAAATCAATCTGATTCTTACAAACATGTCCAGGGCCCTTATTTCACAAGGCTTGGTATGAATATCAAGTGCTACAATTCTATAAATAATGTGGATAGGCCTTTTAAATGCAACAATTCAGTGCAACTTGTAATTGTTAACAAGTTTTTTACAAAAGAGTCCAGGAACACATATATATTATCCCTTGTCAAGAAGATCATTTTATCTGTGATTGATAACCAAGGGAATCACAAGCACAGCTGTAGAGCTGTACACGTCATGTAGCAAAGAATCAAAACATGATTGGTACAGGATTTTTGAAGTTTACAAACATTTATAACTTTCTTATTGATCTGATTTACCATGTCAAACTGTCTACAATCTGTCACTCTTTTTCTGCTCTCATACAAGTGAATACAAAGGTTGAATTGCCCTTTAAAGTAATGTTGCTGTTTTTTCAGCTCTCATACAAATTAACACAATGGTTTAATTGCCCTTTAAGTAATGTTGCTATTTTTTCTGCTCTCATACAAATGAACACAAAGGCTGGATTTCCATTTAAGTAATGATTTTTCTTTGGTTTCCATAGATTTGGCATAGGGGTGAGATACATATACTGTATTGAGCTAGTATTAATGACCTTCATGATTTCTTTGTTAATTCCACAAGACTTACTTGTTACATCCATCTTATTCAAATAAACTGACATACCATTACTACTGATTCAGCAAGAAATAGACATGTAAGAGTTAAGTTTTTGCCATTTCCTCTTGACCCTCGTCAAATCTGTGACTGTATTGTCATTCTAAAGCCCGCCACACACTTTATGTCCTTCTGCAATATGATCTTAAAAGCAGTCGCAGTTGCATTGGATATATATAGAAATATAATCAAATATCACCTTCCAGATTGAGTTCCTGAGAAATGAAGTAAACATCAACTTTCCAAATTTTAGTCAATTTATGCCTTCTAGGTGGCGTCAAAGCCAAATCCACTTCAATCGTAGACAATTGTAAAACTGAAACGATGTGACTACGATTCTGAGCTGATATGAGTTTAAATCCATCAAGAAAGCTTGGAGTGTGTCAATGTTTTGTTCTTCTATTATTCGTAGAGTTACATGAACTCCAAAACTTGATTATTACATGTAATATTTTACACCTTTGAATGCTATCGTGAAATCTTTCAAAAATGGAACGTAGACGTTTCCCTGAGATCTTTTGTTCCAGAATTCACAACAGTATCAGAACGAGTTGTAATGATAAACTATGTTAACTTGAGTTGTAGTTACTACCGGGACATCGGATTGTATTACAGCAACTTCTCATGAGTAAAAATGGCATCAAAATATCTAACAGATGAGTTGAAGCAACTACATTTGTATCAACATTCAGTTGCAGATTGTGTAATTCTGGCTATTGGCAATTACAAGGAATCAGATTTTGTTAATCTTGGTTTGAGTAACTTGGAGCAAACATCAGCATCTAAAGGGGCATCAGGAGGTATTGCAGCAACTTTGTGCATTTACAAGTAAATATGACACATTTTGTTGAACGTGACTGCCAAAAAATGACATCAAATTATAAGCAGCAGCAGCACCCAAGTTTATACACAATGTGTGCACAATCACAATGTTATTGACTATCGCACTGTGGGTTGTAGCACTTGCACATCCATACTCTCTAGGGCATTATAATGTGCTGTAGCGATTGCGCAAATATTTCATTCGTTGGCCGAGGGACTGCTTGCAGAGGGACCACATTTGCTTGCAAAACTTGACGTTCTTTCCTTGACAAAACATGTTCATCACTGCATCTGCAATTTGAAGAAAACAGAGGGAGCCTGGAGTTAGGGTGATCAAGCACAGATATTAAACTTTGGCAATGTAGGTAACAGGTTGACTGTGCCATAAACTTTGTCAATATGTTGTGCCAGATTTAGAATGACAAATTCAGCATTCCAAAATATGATTACAGATAATACTGGTCTTAACTACAGCTACATGTACATGTATGTCCATATTCATCAACTTAAGTTTAACTCTTTTGTTTACATAAATGGAGGTACTAAACTAGCTAAATGTATTGCATACATTTTGTACATATATTTATTGAAACAAAATAATACTTGCTTATTCTCTCTATTAATTTTTTTATTTTTTTTTTAAATCAAATTAATTCCCCTAAAATGTACCGGTAAGTGTTATAAATCCAATGAATCATTAAGAAATACCTAAAGATTGGTATATTGCAAAAGTTCTTCAAGAAACAAAGTACACAGATGTATTTGATACTGTTTTTGCTGTTTTACTATTAAACCTGGTATTTAATACCAGGTTTAATAGTAAAACAGCAAAAACAGTATCAAATATACTACTTTTAATTACTTATGTCTTAAAGACATAAGTAATTAAAAGTAGTATGAAAATTATTAAAAGAGGGCCTTACTGCTTTTCTTTCTTTTTCATTACCATAACCAGTATTTTTAATCTTATATTGCTAAATTAAAAATCATTGTTAATTGCGACCAAAGACATGGTGGAACATACTTTCAATTTTCTTGACTAAAACGGGATCTAGTTCTGTAAGGTCTTTGCTTTTCCCAGAAGACCTGAAAGTACTCTTGATGAGGATGCTGTCACCAAAGAGGGCCTGGGCCAACGCCCTAGACAGGGACGTGGCCCCGTCTACAGCAGAGCGGGCCTGACTCCAATTACGCTGCGCCAGAATGTCCGCAATAATACCTGAAATGTGGGGATCATACATTATAATTCATTGAATTTTTCATAGGAACATGGGAATACTCTAGAAGATCGAAGATACAATTAACAACTAAATTGTTCATACCCTTATCAAGTTTTGTGATTTTTTTTTAGCATGTGAAAAAGTGATTCATCCTGATTTATGTTTCATGAGAATATGACATGTTAAAGCTTACATATTATAATTTTCAATAAAGGCCCTGATTCAAACAATCCACCTTTCATTCTTGAGTAACAAAAAACACAAAAAACATCAAATTTGCAACGGGTATTGAATAATTTAGTTGTTAACCGTACATCTCAATATAGCCTTTTTTAATAGCACACAAGAATATACTTTGTTCAGATATGACACAGAAAAACTGTGGCATTTTTAAAAAAATTTATGACAACGTAAAGTGCAATACATTTCACATTTCTGCATCTTATAACACAGAACTCACTGAATACTAGCAGGATCTTTGTTGCGCCAAGTTGACATTAATGTACACATTTAAAGAACATAGCAGCTTTTCTTTTTGTGTGAAATCATATTAGCTATTAAGAAAGACTAGAAAAGTATCTAATAAACAACATTTATGTGAGAAAAAGACAACCATTACAAAAATAGGGGGGGGGGGATCAATCGCTATAGACTCAAGTTTTCTACTATTAAAAGTAAATTGACAGCCATTCAAGGCTGGACATTTTTTATAGAGAAGATTGACAAGCACCCAGACTGCAAGATTGTAGTCCTGAGTAAGTAATGCACTAGTTTGTATGCTGAGAAAAAATTCTTTTTTCCAAATGAGCAATTTACATTCATATTTACTAGTATATCCTATGTAAAAGAATTCCTGTGCAGGGAATGGTCAGGGATGGCTTACATGATGTAAAATAATTCCACCATGAAAATAAATTGGATACATGTATATCCTGGACCAATCCTGGACCAATTTTCAGCCATTGTGCCCTGGTTAACAGGAAAACCGTCATGGCTCATGCTTATTCTCACTGTTGATACAATCCCACAACTAGAATGCAGCATATCAAACAAATATTTTAAAAATAAAAGACAGGATTTAATACTTACCGTCAGCTTGCGTATTCATATCTGAATTAAACTGTGCAGTTCCGGCCCCTTGCCCTTGTCCACTATGGCCATTGGGACTGAAGCAGTTGCCAGCCTGCCAGGGAAGTTTCTGATTCCACTGTATCCCGGGACTGCCTTGGATGGTATGAGACTGACCTTGAGAGCTATTGGAGTATTGCGATCCAAAATGAAGAATGTTTGGACCAGCATTGTTGGGCACTGATCGCGGAATGACATTGTGGGGTTTCAAAGAACCTAGGTTTGATATGCTTGAAGCCATGGTGGGTGGAGCACCAGTGTGATGGTTGTTGCCATCACGGAGACCTTTTTTACTGAGTTTCACGGAATTGTTCAATGCGCGAACATCACTCGTGCAATTGACTATTCGTGGCAGATTAGAACCTGTATGTCCATTCAGTGTGGAATTCTTCAAGTTGGCAGTTCTTCTTCCAAAAGTATTTGTTTGTGGGTGTGGGTCTATGGAATGTGGTTGGGGATGGAAGCTGTGAGGATCAAAACTCTGTTGCAGTCTTTGGATATGACTCTGGTGTATTTCAGAAAGGTTCGTACTGGAGTGGTGTGACTGGCCTGGCATACCCTTGTGCTGTGTGTGCCCATTCTGGCCAAGAACATGAGGTACTTCATTCTGTTCAACTCCCAGTTGGATGGCACCATCATGTTGAGCCAGCCTCCCAGGAAACTGTTGCACAAATCGTCTCTTGGTGACACGGACATAATTATCGACAGAACATCCTCGAGATTTGTGGACACCCGAGACGGGAAGTTCTGTCCTTCCTCCATCAAACTGACTCTCATCTTCTGGGAAATTGTCTCGTGAATTATCTACTTTCAGCCATCTCTGTTGGTCCTTTAAAAGCTCATTTTCATTATGAAATACATCCTCAGCACTAGACCCAGTAACTGAAGTGAATATTTCCTGCAGAGATTGCATGTTTTCTGCATCTTGTTTGTGACTTAAACGAGCCCTCTCCAGGCTCTCCTGCTGATCCTGTGCACTTTGAACAGCGTCTATAGCCTCGGTTGAATACATAAACACTGGGTTATCGGACGCACTGGACTCATCCGATAGCACCACGAGATCCCGACCATGGTGAGCCATTTCTGGATGATTGTAAGAACTGCTTGGGCGCGAGCTATCTGGCCATGAGTTAGTGTCGCAACTAAATTCAGATTTGACATGCAGGATGACAGGGCCACTTGCATCCATTTGGGTGTCCCTCTCCTTGGGAATGGTTGCTGGTAAAGAATGCTCATCTGCCTCTAACGCAGAAGTACCATTGGTTTCTTCATGAATGACTCCATTGGCTGCATGACTACTGTTTGTTTCTTGGACAACAGTCTCAGGATTCTCTGTTTCAGTTGCGCCTGGTTCACCGGCATCTAGTGAGGATCTCAACCTAGAGAGATGGACAACCTTGTTTCCTTGTGCTATGTTTTCGTCAGCTTGATGTACGCTCACAGAATTTAGTGATGAATTATTGGGTGAATTATCAATATTCTTTTTGTGATCATTCTCTACCCTATCATTTTGGGGACAAGCTGCAGCACTGCTAGAGCCTACATTATGGTCATCAATAATATCACCACCATTGTCTGGACTGCTGTCGGTAGGTCTAGAATCCATCTGAAATCCAGAATCAGATAAAGGGTTCTCCTCCTCTACATTTTCATCTCCATCGTGTTGCACTGGACCTTCACAGCGATCACTGAGGGTACCACAACCTTCAAGAGTCTGTTGGACTTCACGAGCTTCATTCAGACGAGCTGGATTCTCTACCAGTCTTTCATCTAATTCACTGTCTCCTTCTATCCTCCTCCTTTTTCCATTTGCATACTCAGGGTCACCCCTCCATCTGTTGAAGCCATTTGCATGGTTGGACCTTGAGGGGCCTTCATATTGTGACACTACTTTCCTCTTGGCCCTACAGGGTGATCTTTGCAGCCTGGGTGAGTTGGACTTGCGGACCAGTTTTCCTAAAACTGCAAGCACATTTCCCAAAACGCTTTCCAACTGATGGATGCGGTGATGCATGGAACTCTGGAGAGAAAAGAGAACAGAATAATTGTTAAATCTGGAAATGAATTTCCATTTCTGCATTTCATGCATTTGCTTGAACCTCAAACATTACAGTCACTCTCTTGATGATGAATATGGCTGCTTCTTTTCAATTACTGTAGAAAACTATACATTAGGGAAATTGCATGAGAAAAAAGGGAAATCGTGAAGACTAATGCCTCTGGCACCACAAAAACTTGACTGAAATTCTAATTTCAATAAAATAATTATCTTTTGATACAACAAATTCATAAGCAATAAATCAAACTGTACAGCAAAGGTCTGTGCCCCATGTATATGGAAATGACTGGTACATGTTATATAATAAGTTCTCTCATGAACTCATCACTCTTACCTGATCATTCAATTTAGCGGATGCATCATGAAGCAACCTTTCCATATCACTAGTATCACTTATCCTTGAGCTTTCTGTAAAGTGTTGATGGTCTGGGGCAACATCATGGCCACCAACATATCCAAAGTTTGAATGATTATCAGAAAAACTGCTCCTTCTCCACCTACTTTCTCTTTGGCGTTGGCTGGGAGAAGGATAAAATGCACCCTCATCATCATCGTCCTCATCGTCTTCAAAGCCCAAATCGTCCAACCCATGTTCATTCAAGCCTGCAGACTCAAGGGAAATGTCAGAATGCCCATTGTAAGAGAAACCCGGATCCCTATTACTACCCAGACAACGGGCCTTCTGCCTTCGATAAATGTATCTATGCGGCATCCCTGGAGGTTTTTCATGTGAACGCCCCCGCAAATTCTCGCAAGTTCTAGGTAACGATTGTTTCGCTTGAACATGAACACGCTCACATTCTTCATCAAATGCACTATTCCTCTGAAAATTAGTCCTTGCATTCAAGACTTTGGGAGAGAGATCTCTATTGTCATGACGACCCGCGTACGCAGTTCTAGAACATTCAGGTATGCTTTCTGAGGTTGCTGTGGCTGGCGCAGTTGAATATTTTCTTTTCAAGGCATGGGTAACAGCAGCGGAGTACGAGTTATTACGATTCTTTTTGGTAGGTCTTAGGAAGATGCCACTGTGAGAACTGCCTCCGCGGCCTACTGATCTACAGGAAGATCCCTGCAGCGTTCCCACCTGCTCCGGACCAGGTTCGTCTGGTTGATGCCTGCTCCGGACTTTCGAGGAACCCTGGTTAAAAAACAGTTAAAGAAAGTAATGTTAGAAGTGATAAGCAACATCAATAAATTCTAAACAATGTATGGCGATAGAATCCTTTACATTGCTCAAAAACCTGTACAATACGGTGATCTACTAAACATGCAACAAAGATGATCTACAGCATACAGGATGAGTAGGTGAAGAAAGTTCAAACTGAAGTTCATACATGTACGAGACATTCTTTCTTCATATTGTCTTTTACTTCAAAAAGTTTTTTACAGCGACATATTGCTTCAAACTGTCTCCCCACAACAGTACTTTCCCATTTGCATTATACCAGAATCTTTAAAAGCTATGGTCATTTGTCATCCATAATAGAATGATGTGAGCATTTTCCTAAAATGTCCAAGACATATTCTTTTCAAAGATTGAATTCTTTCTTTCAGGTAATACAAAGTGTTAGTGTAGGATATGGATGTTCATTTTTATCTAGTCATTGTTTTTGTGTCTTTATCTATAAATCAGTTTTCTTCAGTTAGCTTCGAAAGCTAAAATAGGCCATTATTTTCAGTTCTCCTGGAATTTTGGTTTCCCCTCTACATCATTTTTATTTGGGGGGGGGGGGGGGGGTCTTAATTTCTTACTATTTTGACATTTTTATTTTTTGCAATCTTGACATATATCTCCATGAATAGAAAATGATAAGCTATTTCTAAGTTAAGCAACAATTTCATCCATGAGAACCAGCCATAACAGGAGAAACAGGTGAAAGGTAAATCCTAATTATATTCTAAACAAAACTTTGATTTCCCAAGAATGCAAGGTCTCCAGAGTGAACTTTATGGGTAGTTACTGTTGTTTTCTATCCCCAAGGTGTCTCAAAAATTCCAAAATTGGAAAATTACAGAAAATCAAATTTACAATAATATTGGGTTTTTGTACAGCCCTCATGTCTGTCAAACTTGACACTCCTGGCGCTCCACAATTTAAAAACAATTTTAACTTTTACCAACACTCTGTATTACCGTCAAAAGTTTTTTCAATCACTCTGTGCAAATGCTGGGGCTCTTTATTACACCATATATATTGGCATTTCCCTTCATCTCCAAAAGTAACAATTATTAGAAAATTAAGTCAAATCCTAAATGAAGAGCAAAGTCATCGCTTTCTTCTACTCCCACTCATTCTGAGTGCTGTTAATAGATCACAAGACAGTGAGAGGGTTGAAAATGTTAGAAGTAAACATTACAAAAAGGAGAAGAAATCATTTCTACAATGTATATGCTGAGAACTACACTGTACATGTAGAAACAAAGAGGTTCATTCTGATAATCAATGTCCACTGATGCACTTCGTCAAAACAATAGCGTCAAAGTGTGGATTGAAGTTCAAAGCCAGATTAGATAGGTCCATGGCAAGAATTGTACAAATACAAATTGTTTTTCATATTCCTTTTCCAGAATTTGTCCATGATAAGTGAAGATAAAATTATACAAAAGCACTTTTTTTTCTTTTTGAAAATGTTCATATGGTGGTGCATTTGCAAAGGTATTGGTAACATAGTTCATTTAAGCTCTTGATCGAGATAGAATTGAATGTTCTTTAATTCAGTTCTTTGAGAGTTTATGACCGAAGTACCAAGAGCTTTTTCAAAACGTTCACTTAATGTGTTTCCACTAATGCAAGTCACACTCACGTCCATTCCAAAATGGCATTCCATGGCACAACCTCCACATTTCCGTTGGCATCGGTGTAGTTGATATCGTCCGGGGATCCAATCTCGAAATAAGAATGAGGCTGCTTCACCGAGACGACTTGCAATTGATGTTGATCACGGTGTATGCTTCCACTTTGCAAAACATCTGAAGATCGCTTTTCATCACAACTGGTATTCACAAGGCGGATCAAACAGCTCCTCTCCGCTGCATTATCTGCATTACCAAGCCATTCCATAGATCACTGTGGCACACTGTCGATGATCATTGCAGATCGTCATCAACTGCGCAGCTCTTGCCATTCCATCCTCCAATGCACATACTGGTTTCCACTTTTTCCACAATGTGGATTTCTGCATGACATTGTCGTCTGCTTCCAACAAAATTCACCTGTCCAGTACTAACTTTACATATTGAATATTCGTATACCTTGAAAGTTCTATTCATTTTGCACGACACAATTTATTTACCTATGAAATATTCATCCAATTATTATAATCTTGGACAATCAGATATCATATGAAGACATCTTAATATGTACTTTACAATTCATTGACAAACTGTTTAAAAAAAAATCTTCTCCTGCAAAATACGACAGTGAATCTTCCGATTGGGATATTGCAGATTAATATGAATCAAATCCGCAATGCTCTTTTCCATCAATACAAATATCATCATCACCATCACATTTTCAACCACTTCATCCATTTAACACTAAAACACAACCACTCAAAGTGATTTCATATAAAGCCAGACAGCCACTCATTTCAAGTTCCTTGCAACTTGGCCTAACCTTCAACCTTTGAACATGCAGAAGGCAGAACTCAGAAATGAAAATAAATGTTTAATAATGAGGGTGAATACAAAGTTCACTTAGTTTGCATTTTCTCTGGGGAGGAGAAACGTAATGCAGCAACCTTTTTATTGAATTGTTATTGCAATAGTACAGGATTGAGTTCTTCTTACTTCATACAATGAGTCATGAAATATGCAATACTGCAAAAAGTTCAAATTTGTTTAATTTTATGAATCCACAAGGTATTGAAAGAAGGTACGAAGTGCAATTCCTGAAGCATTTGTGTGATGTGAAAACACTAAAAGGCAGAAGTTTTGACAAGATTGCAAGGAAATACCAGTCATTTGATAAATCTTTATATCATCACCTCTCACTCTTTCACTGTCCCTAGCTCTCTCCCTCTCTTAACCTCTTTCTCTGCTTCTCCCCTTCTCTTTCAATCTACTTCTCATACTCTTGAACCACCTTTCCGTCAATGACTGCACCCCACCCACCACCACTTACCTTAGCCTTGGCAAGAGCAATGTTCTCATGGTTGTTGCTCTTGATGAGGAAGTAGCGGGCATCTCTGAACAGGTACTTCATCTTGGAAGTCTGGTCACCTATATACAAAGGGTCAAGAATATGCACAGGAATTAATTCTTCCAACAGTGGAAGGTCATACGATTGAAACGGTCTAGGTGATTTTTTTTCCCCTGGATACACTCTTTGACAGTATGAAATGCTTGCTGTGGACTGTACTATACTGTAAACGCTTAAATTTGCGTTGCTCCAAATTCAGCCCGTTCAGAACACGCATAAGAAGTCATGTTTATATTTTCGCAGGTTCTAAAATTTGTGGACACTGACTTTACCGCGAAATCCGCGAAAATTAGTGTACTATTAAAGAATCAAATAATTTACGCACTTTTAACCACCTATAGATGCATATATTTTTTCTTCTGCATTTTCCTTTTGTAGGAAATTCTAATTCTGTCCTTATAACACTTACTTAAATTTCTTCAAGAATTAACTCAACATTTAATTAAAAACCGTTGTCTACAAATTACTACTTTCTTGAGAACATTCCGTTCTGTACTTTTTTTCAACTCTTATACTCTCTACAATAATTTGGATTAATAGTAAATAACAGTACTCCATAGTACTTTGGAGATCCCTACCCAAACAAAATATTAAAAAAGGGGCTTTTTCTTGTCACCCACTTCTATTCTCGAACATATGTGAGATTTTACTCCTGCCTGATATCAGGTTGGTTTCACTGATCTGTTTCTCTCATATTTTTATTAAACCTTAATATCAGGGTGGACTTCCCCTTTAATCATCCTCCAATCAATATGATCCCATGTCAGATCAAACAAAACATTACCTCCTTTCATGTCGTTGACAGATGAAGATAACTTGGCTTTCTTGTTGCTGTCATCTGCTCGAATAAACATTCAGAAAAAGAAGATATTATATTACTTTCCCATGATTTCAAATATTATTGACTGATATATTCAATAGACTACTGAATTATTTCATTCCCTATAAACTGGAAGCTAAAAAGAGTAGTCACCCAAATTCCCATAACCAGCGGATTCACTTACAAGAAACAATGTAAAAAAACATTTCTAAAAACATTCATCATAGTACTGGGACCAACGAAAAAAATACACGGTGGCGACGGGCGATTCGCCCCCTAAACCTCTGAAATCGCCACGGTAAAAATCAAGACGAGGGCGAAAAAAAATCAATATATCTTGAAAAATCGCCCCCGCCATAAATTGATATTCCCTAGGAATTAATAAATCAATTTATTGATGTGTCTGAGTGAAATCTCCGTTCCAACTACCAACTCCAAAACTAGAAACTTCCATCAACATTTTAAGAGTTTTGTGAGTTGTAGCGGATCGGCGGTCGTACCTACTGTAGCTAGATCTACGGCGGTATCCGCCTGCCTGCGCCTAAGCTCCCGGCGGCCGGACAGGCCACCGTACCGGCACCGATGTAGTTTCGTGCACAGCATGAATGCATACGTAGTTCGCACACATTCACAATACACAGAAACGTACTAGCTCAGCTCCAGCGCGCGCCCGCACGCTCCTAGCAGGGCATACCCTGCTCCTAGTATGAAGCAAATAAGTATTTGCGAGTGACGAGAGCTGAACTGCTAGCGACCAAATTGGTACGTAATATGTTTATTTAGTCTTTTTTCTGGCCCTAATTTTTATCATGGACAATGCAATCCCATTAAAAAAAATGTTATTCCGTCTAAAATTGTGTTATTTATAAGTTAAAACCCTTAAATGCGAGTATATTTTTACTGTTGTCCCACATACTGATATATTTGTTATCACGAAACGTGCAAAATCAATGCCGGATTTTTTTCTGTAAAATCGGTATAAAGCAAGTTTCGTACACAGAAATTGAATTTTGTTATAAAAAAACCGTAAATAAATATATAAAGGATGTTCCTACTCCTCAGAATTTTTCTTACAACTGTTTAATTAAATTAAATTATTTATATACGATCGATGCCAGGCCAATTGTCATGAGTGATGACATCAATTTCTGTCTACGAAATGAAACTAGCTTTGGCTTGGCCTTTAGAATTAGAGTCTATAAAAAAAAAAATAAGGCCATGATTTTGCATGTTTCGGCATAACAAATACATCGGTATGTAGGACAACAGTAAACATATTTACTCACATTTAATGGTTATAAATGTTATAAATAACACAATTTTAAAGGGAGTTAGTCTACATTTTTTTTTAATGGGATTGCATTGTCCATGATAACAACTAAATTTGGGACAGAAAAAAAGACTAAATAACATATTACCTACCAATTTGGTTGCTAGTAGTATGATGGCTAAGGAAAAACACAACTTATTGTTACAGCTTACAATATGGCTTTAAGGAAGTAGCCCCTTGGTTTTTTTTAGGCAATGGGGAAAAGTAGCCCCCATAACAAAAATTAATTCCTAGCCCGCGTGTCGGTGATAATATTTTCTTAGGATATGAAAAACGAAGTACAGTTAAACAAAACACTCCTTTTGACAAGTTTTAGTTACATGTACATGTATATGTAAATCATAAAGCCACACGTTTAACACAAAGTGAATAAATCCTGGGTATCTGAATGTCTGCAATACTCTACATGACATATGTACGCTACAATTGTATCTATATTTGCCTTTGCTTGGAATTTAATTAGGTAAAACCGTGTTTAATAAAAAATACAACCTTTAAAAAAAACTAGATGGAATTCGACTGCGCGCAGTCGAAAATGATGCCTCCGTTATAGAGCAATTTTACAAACCAAAACAGAAAAAAAAAATTGAATTCACGTTCAATGGTAATCCATTGACAGGTTCTCAGAATATTGTGATTACAAGCAATTTCTCATATACATATATGACCCTTTGATCTTTGACCTCATGACCATAAAATCTACTCAGTTCATTGGCTCTGCAAGATGTTCTGAGTTAAATAGTAATCCATCTGTCAGTTCTAATGAGAATGCGTTCACAAGCTATTTTTGCATACATAATGGGCCCATGACCTTTGACCTTATGAACCAAGAATCTACTCAGTTCATTGGCTCTGCAAGTAACAAACATGACCTAATTTTGGCATGAATCCATCAATCGGTTCTTGAGATAACGCGATCACAAGCTGTTTTTGCATTCATAATGTGCGCTGTGGCCTTTGACCTTTGACCTACGTGCTCCAAAATCTAATCAGATTGTCTTCCTATGGTGATACACACTATCATTAAGTTTGAAGTTTAAATCTCCAGTGGTTCTTGAGATATTATGATAACAATCTCAATGTATGGAATTTCATAAGTTGACCTCTGTGACCCTTGACCTTTGACCTACGTGCTCCAAAATCTAATCAGATCGTCTTCCTATGGTGATACATACTATCCTTAAGTTTGAAGTTTTTACATCTCCAGTGGTTCTTGAGATATCATGATAACAATCTCAATGTATGGAATTTCATAAGTTGACCTCTATGACCCTTGACCTTTGACCTACGTGCTCCAAAATGTAATCAGATTGTTTTCCTATAGTGATACACACTATCACTAAGTTTGAAGTTTAAATCTCCAGTGGTTCTTGAGATATCATGATAACAATCTCAATGTATGGAATTTCATAAGTTGACCTCTGTGACCCTTGACCTTTGACATACGTGCTCCAAAATCTAATCAGATCGTCTTCCTATGGTGATACATACTATCCTTAAGTTTGAAGTTTAAATCTCAAATGGTTCTTGAGATATCGCGCTAACAAACTCAATACAAGGAATTTCATAAGTTGACCTCTGTGACCTGTGACCTTTGACCTACGTGCTCCAAAATCTAATCAGATCGTCTTCCTATGGTGATACATACTATCCTTAAGTTTGAAGTTTAAATCTCAAATGGTTCTTGAGATATCGCGCTAACAAACTCAATACAAGGAATTTCATAAGTTGACCTCTGTGACCTGTGACCTTTGACCTACGTACTCCAAAATCTAATCAGATCGTCTTCCTATGGTGATAAATACTATTCACGAGTCTTAAGTTTAAATCTTAAATGGTTCTTGAGATATTGTGATAACGGTCAAACGGGACGGACGGACGGACGTACGGACGTACGGACGTACGGACGGACGGACGTACGGACGGACAACCCGAAAACATGATGCCTCCGGCACCACCTTCGGTGGCGGAGGCATAAAAAGCCCCCCTGAGCTCCAAAATAGCCACTGCAAAATAATTAAGGGGGGCTATTTTTTTAAGGGAAAATCTGAAAAGAGCCCTCGTAAAAAAAAAAGTAATTTTTTGGTTGACTGGGACCCGCTTCGCAAAGCCTTTTTTCAATGACAAATCACAAAAATCAGTGACAAATCTGCAGATAACTAATCAGAAGCAAAGATTTTACTAGCTTATAACACAAACTTTCATTTGTCACTGATGACAAGGTTTGTGAAATGGGGCCCTGGACTCTCTTAAAGCCCCACTGCACTAGTTTGGCCAGGAGGGATTATACCTCCCTGCATGGTCACTGACAGGTAGTTATCTCATCAAATCAGCTCTCAATTAACATAACCAAAAGAGGATCACGGGGGACCAAAGGTCACCGATTAGGCATTGTTTGCTATATATATAGAGGGCGCAAGTAGCTATAAGTAGTGCAGTTGGGCTTTAATACTTCATCACTGTAGTCCACAGAGCTGTGACATTCTTCTACGCCTACAAGAATTTACTTTATCATGCTCCAAAACATTTAGAGAAGTCTTAAAATTGAAAACTCTTTTATTTCTCCGTCAATAGCAGTGACATTTGGGTCCACTCGTCAATGCTTCCTCCAACTGATCCCTGCTGGATGTTCCTCTTCAATTAATAAACAGAAATTCTCACCATCATCTTCAGAATCAGATATGTCTTCTCCCTCGTACACAATTGGAGAAAATTGACGTTTTCTGTCTCTTCTAGACCTCTGCCTGCTGTCATGATCACTCTCAGCCTCATCTGTAAGAAATTTTTAGAAAGCAAGTATCAAATAAAAAAGAAAGATTCAAGTCTTGAAAATGGTGACAAGTCAGTCCAAAAGGTTATGGGAAGCAGTTTCTTTTTCAGTGATTACTATAATATAAGGCTGCGACGGGTAGTCGAATGCTCGAGTACCCGCACGGTTGACAACTACTCGGGTACGATTTTTCGTACCCGAATATTCGGCCGCAAAAAAAAAAAAAAAAAAAAAAAAAAAAAAATTAAAAAAAAAAATGTCCAGGCCCACGCTTACCCGTGCCAGGGAGAGCGGCAGCCGCTGGCATGGTACCGTCGGTAAAAATGTTTCCCAACTCAAGCACTGTCAAACTCACCTTTCAGAAACTGGGACCAAATGTCCAGATTTCTGTTTGGACTTGAAGGAAAATGGATTATTCTGCCATCTTTGGTTTTTAAAACAGCATTGTTTACTGTTATAGTTCTTATTAAATCGGCGCCTTCAACTGCAACTCAAAGTAAAATTGCATGCGTTTTGGGCGAGGGATCTGAGAAACTGCCGAGTGGTATGGTAGTGGCATAAAAAAGTCAAAAAAGAAAAAAAAGTCAAAAAATCAAAAAATTCAAAAAAAAATCAAAAAAATTCAAAAAAATTCAAAAAAATTCAAAAAAATTATTAAAAAACATGGCGTCCGAATACTCGAGTATTCGCCTGTAAGCCTGGGAGTGTACTCGGGTACCTCATTACACTGTTGTGCACAGCCTTACTATAATAATATGAATGCAAATATAAAGAATGTTAGAGTTAAATAGAATTCAAACAGAAAATCAGCATAAATATTCCTTTACTTTACGCAATATCAACCAGAGAGTATCTTAAAAGAGATCAAACTTTTACAGGGATAGTTGAGTTCTTGTTTATGACAGCAAATGTCTTCAAAGTGCATGTTTATTGCTTTTATTCTTATTTATGACATTTCTAGTGCCTTTGTAAGACCTAAAATTGCTATGAAGGTAATTTTAGACTCCAAAATGTGTAAATTTAGATTGAATACGATCATGCCACTTCAGCTCCACTTTAAACAAAATTGATTAATAAAGAATAACAATACACGGGCCGGCTAGTTGTGGATATTATAACCAACACAAAAATGCCAACAAAAAGTATATATTGGCATTGGCTGGAATAAAACGTATAATAAGGCTGCGACGGGTAGTCGAATGCTTGAGTACCCGCACGGTTGACAACTACTCGGGTACGATTTCTCGTACCCGAATATTCGGCCGCAAAAAAAAAAAAAATTAAAAAAAAAAAAATTAAAAAAAAAAAATGTCCAGGCCCACGCTTACCCGTGCCAAGGAGAGCGGCAGCCGCTGGCATGGTACCGTCGGTAAAAATGTTTCCCAACTCAAGCACTGTCAAACTCACCTTTCAGAAACTGGGACCAAATGTCCAGATTTCTGTTTGGACTTGAAGGAAAATGGATTATTCTGCCATCTTTGGTTTTTAAAACAGCATTGTTTACTGTTATAGTTCTTATTAAATCGGCGCCTTCAACTGCAACTCAAAGTAAAATTACATGCGTTTTGGGCGAGGGATCTGAGAAACTGCCGAGTGGTATGGTAGTGGCAAAAAAACACAAAAAAGAAAAAAAAAGTCAAAAAATCAAAAAATTCAAAAAAAATCAAATATCAGAAATGGTTAAATTAATGGATATTTCAGCCGTCTCCGAACCGATTTTGATCAAACAAAGATGATTTTGTCATTTAACTTGTATACTCTTTAAAATTTGACACTCAGTTTTTCATTATCTCACAAAAAAATATTTTGTGTAGCGCCTTCTGCAACAAAACTCAACTATCCCTTTAACATTGGTTATATTCATAACTCCATTTATCAGTCATATTGCACATAAGAGCAAATACCATGGACTTGCCCTATGACTATATCTGTCACAATGAATCAGTGTATAAGCATCAATAGCTGTACAACGGAAGATCTCCATAATCAACTTCAGGGGTGATAGTGAGCACTAAAAAAATTTTTTTTTTAAATGGCATCTAACATTCCCCCCTTTTGAGTAAGAAAATTGGGAAAAACAGGGGAAAAGGGGTAAAATAGGGAAGAAGAAAAAAAAAGGAAATAAGGAAACAAAATCGGGGGAAGAAGAAAGTTAAAAAATCAGGAAAAAATTTAAATCAAGTAATTATCAGGCCTGCAACTTACCTATTTGACTCCCAGAGCTACTGGAGCTTGCTTCGCTCCTCACGTCAAAGGAGTCATTGAAATCGGGCGGCTCCATGTCTTCGTCGTCTCCGTTTGCGTCGCCCTCTACGATGTTGCTACCGTCCTCTTCGTCACCACCTTCTTCTTCGTCCTCCTCTTCTTCTTCCTCTTCTTCTTCTTGCTCTTCGTCTTCTTGCTCCTCGTCGGCACCTTCCTTGCTGATCTCAACGTCTGGCACAGCTTCGGTGGATATCTCTGCAGAGTTGTCGACGTCTTTTACTTCGTCGTCTGAATTCAAAGATGAAAATTATGGTTGAAAGTACACTGCAAAAGCCGTTTGTTCAGGGGCCTTGATAAAGTAATGAAAACTTACAGAAGATTTTGTCCTACATTTTAAGTCTTTAAAGCCTGTCTGCACTAGTTTGGCCAGGAGGGATTACACCTCCCTGCATGGTCAGTGACAGGTGGTTATCTCATCATATCGTCGTATGGCCGGTATAAGGGCGCTAGCATGCAATTTCACCAATTTTTTTTTTTTTTTTTTTTTTTCACAATTCGATAAAGGTTGAACCTGGCCACCTCTTAAAAACAAAATCGGCTTTGGAAATTGTTTATTTTTCCAGTTATTGTCAATAGTAAAAGGGCGTTAGCAGTTGCAAGGCTACAATCGTTCCCGGCAGAAGGGCGCAATGCGACCTTGCGCATGCGCACAACGTTAGCGCCGTTTTACGAGAACCCGTACCCGTCTGCTAATTCCGAAAAGGAGCAAGAGGCCGACCGGTAAGCATGAAAAATTCAGCTCTCCAAAGTTATTTTCAACTTTATTCTATATGATACTGGTATTTAAATCCACACACTGTTTAAATCAATGCAATGACCAACAAAAAAGAAGTTAAATCGCAAATTTATGTCATAGTTTGTTTGTTCAGTCCCATTTGTTCAACTTTGTGTATTGTTTATAAAACTTTTCCAAAAAGCAATTGTAAGCAATCTTCTTCCAAGTTTCAGTTTGAGTACAGACTACCGTTAGTTGTATTCCTTATTAGGCTTATTTTGTGGAAGTTTTGGCTAGAATATGAGAAGGTGCTTTCGACAAGTTTTGTCTTGATGAGAGTTTCCCACTTTTCTTGAACGATCGCATTTGGTTTCTGTGTGTGAGTCGCATCGTTGTGAGTGTGACTGTGTCTGTGAATTCTGTGAGTTCTTTTTCCGTTTTTGAGTACATACATCTTTACAGAGTATTTATCGTACTATACTGGGGTGTGTGCAGGTGGACAACTACACTGAGGTTTCCCCATAGGTCTAGGCCTACTCTTTGTACAAATAAATCTAGTGCAGTGAGTGGGTTCTTAACGTGCAAAGGTAGTGACTCTTCTCTACACGGGGCCTCCATTTAACGTCCTATACACTGCGTCTAGTTGTAGTCATGGCATGGGGGACTGCAGCGCTAGTATTTACTAGCCTAGTAGTACTTGTTAAGTTGTTTGACTTTCAGTGACGGTAGCCCGGCCCGGTAGGGTAGTAGGATGGGGGCTCAACTTTTCGAACGGGTTGAATGACCGTCATCAGGATTGGGTAACTGCATTCATGTGTTATTAAATTCTAATACTTGTAGTGCTGGGAGAACATTAGACAAATAGGGTGGCTTTCTCTAAGACGTGCCCACGACTTGGCATGCATGGCTTAAACTTAGTTTAAATAACTAATACTCTACGCAACATGCAATTTGTATAGCGCATAAGTTCTTTTAGTCATGCATACCAAGTCGTGGGCATGCATTGGTAGAGAATGCCAATAGGGTAGCACCACCTGATTATGAGAAATCCATCATATTTTGTTGTCTTAAACTAGTGTTCACACTCTACATACATTCTTCATTTTTCTAACCGGTCACAGTCATGGAGCCCAATGACAAAACACTACTTCTCATAAGGTGGTTTCGAGATCGCACAGAAAATGTGGTTGCCTACAGGGACATAATATGTCGAAAAGGACATCCTCAAGTTGGGGATACAATTGTGATGCCATGGGGGAATGAGAGGTGGCACGGGAAGATGATGCAGATAGTAACAGAAGACGATAGGGATGATTCAGACGTTGATGACAATATCCCGTTGATAGAGCTAAGAGGTGAGAAAATCTTTTTATAACCTAGGATAAGTAGTTTCAACTTGTGTCAGTCAGGTCAAGATGGTTATTAATATTATTTACTGAACAAAATTTTGATTTATATTTACTGTAGCCATTGAAAATGTTTTAAACCCCATGCCACAGGAAAACCTATGAATTATATTTTGGTTGCTACTTATCCAATGCTTTTAAAAGTTGCATGCATGAAAACGACATTCTTAACTTTGTTTGCATTGAACTCAAATGACATTTTGTTGGGGCTAAATGGTCCTCAACCCCCCATGTTTTTTTTTCACTGTGATATGCCGCTTACTCTCAGTATTGAAATGAACCCCTTCCCCCGCCCCCGCCCCCGCTCCAGTCATGCTGCATAACATTTATCAGAATGCTACATACATATATTCTTTTTTCTCCATATATATGATAGCTGGCAGAAAAAGGAAGAAGAGAGGACACACGGAACAATATCATGGAAGGTAAATATCGGATCTATAAATCTTAATATTGCAAGGTTTTACATGTTTAGTATATTTTAATAAAGTACATGCAATTAATTGATTTTTCAATGTGGAAATTTCCCATTGTGAATTTAATTTGTTCGCACCAAAGTTATATAGATATATGTTTTATCCAAACTTCACATCCACAAATAAATTGGATGCATTTCAAGCAGTAACAGTATATTAAAGTGATATCATGCATCGTGTAAATAGTGAGATGACAGTTTTCACGCCAGATAATGCTTTTTATTGCAGATAAACGTATCAGCATCATGGAAGAGGAGCTGGAGGACACTCATCATATAAAATCATGCGAACATTTTGGTGGTTGTACTATAGAAGTTTTGTTCGATTTGTGTATTGTGTGAAGTGTTCCTGTGCTACGACCATTTCATCGGCGATGATCCGTGCTCCCAGCATAACCAGTACGCGGTGTGTATAATTAATATGGTTCCCCCTTTAAACTTATTTTTGATCGTAATTGCAAGGATATTGAAGCATAAAAACAGGCAACTGGAGATGCTGTGGTACGATCGGATAAGAGCTTGACTTCTAATCACAGGACTCAAGGTCCAAACCAATTAACTGTCACCACCTTAATCTAATTGTTTATTCTTGACAGCTTGGCCTTCTAGTATTTATATTAAAAAAAAAACATAACAAGTCATATTTACGGGTTATATTTCATGGATGAAAGTAAATACATTTTTGAACTTAGATCGATGTACATGATTCATATGAAAAATTTAATTGCATTTTCAAGTTTACAATTTGCATGAACCTGATCAATATGAATAGCAAGAACACTTATCCAAGTTTGTCGAGCATTGTTGAGTAATCGGTCAATTTTACTTTGTGTCTCAAATGTTACAGGAATTTGTTGAGATACCCACAATATGTGACATGAATGCAGCACCTGTATCTACACCAGCAGAAGCTGACAAGGTACATTATATTATGTCAACAAATATTTGATGGATGAAAGTATATAAATCTTTTGAACCCAGATCGGTGTACATGATACATACTGATAGGTCTGTATAATGAAAATGTTCCATTTAATTGCATTTACAATTTTACAATTAGCATGAACCTGATCAATATAAATAAAAATATAAAAAAGTCATCCAAGCCTTCAAAACTTTTCTCAACAGGTAACAAGGCAAATAGACGGCACTTCATATCTATACTGCTTTATAAGTGATTGTCAAATGGGGTCTTAATTTCAGAACAGCTGTAAATAAGTTACAAACATTTGTATTTTTAATAAAAATATGAATTCATCCTTATTTATCTTACCAATCATTTGTATAATGTATCTATCTTGTTTTTATGATGAAACTGTGAATTATATCTTATTTTAATTTGAAATTGTATAACTTCCTTTTTTTGCCGATATAAATGATTTTAATCTCTGCATTGATTATTTGAAATGTCCTGTACAATTAATGAATTGCATTTAAAATATGTATTTTTTTTCTTTCTGTACTCTTGCAGTGTTGTGGTCTGAGGGGGCTGCTTTTTTCCTTTAATATGAACAATGTGAAATCCATGGCCAGCAGGTGTTTCCGCCATGAAGACATTCCTTTCACAATGCTTCCCTCGTCCATGAAGGGTATACAACTGGGTATACTCACTTAGCAATCAAAGGTAAAGACCAGTTTTGGAAACGCCCCCACTCAAAAAATTGAATGGAAGCTCCTATTACCAATCGTGTGAAAGAAAATGTTTTGACTAATACGTTTCATACAAATTTTGCAGAGAAACTGCCTTCAAATTGATATATTTGGTAAATTATTATATCTATTTGGACCTGATAGATATAACGCACGTGTCGTGCACGTGTGCGTAGTCCCATATACATCTGTCTGTGTACAGTGCTTGTAACTTTACCAAGACTGGGCCAAATTTCTTATCATTTTGATGATTCCAGAACCTTGCAGTACACAACAATACTTATATGCTAGATGATCAACCTTTTCTGATCGATTCCACAACGTTTCTTTCACAATGAAATCACATGACCATAACTGGTCTTTATCTTTAATGAGTAAACCATTGATGTCTTAGAAGGATTTGTTGCTTAATAAAAACCCTTATCTCTAATCATCTCATCACATGTCTGCCAATGTATAGAATGATTCTTGAACAATCATATTAGGTAGCCTGAAGTGAATACAAATTTTATACAGTTTCATAATATTTCTCATGACAATATTAGCGGTATGTAATATAGCTCTGAATATCACACACTGATGAAACTTTTTACAACATGGCAATATTTGTGCCATGAAATATAGCTCGAACTTTCTATAACATATCAATATTAGTGGTATGTAACATAGCTCTGAATATCACACAATGATGAAACTTTCTTTAACATGGCAATACATTTGTACACAAATGATAAAATGTTAAGTATACACTAAAAATATTTTTTTTAAAGACCTAATATGACATTTTTGTTTATGAATCATTCTTTGATGATGCACATAATAATTGGTATTATATTTTTGATCAATGAAATCCTGTTCAGTGATTGGTCTACATAGCATCATGTGACCAAACATAACATTGCTATGATGTCACTGTGACGTCATCCATGGTGTAGTGCAAACTTTACCATGGCACTATACCATGGATGACGTCATATATATGCGATCGATCAAGATCAATGTGCTATCGGTCGCGGTACTGTCGTCTGTGCTGCTCTCACTGCACTCGACACTTCTTCAGTGACAATTAACATAATTAATATTATTATTATTATTTTTATTTTATGAAGGTTGGTTTGAAAAATATAAAACAAATATATCATGCACTATTTCAAGCCACTGGTTAAAATGATGGATTCTTCGGCAACAGAAATGGCACTATTTTCTTCAGTGCTACGCACCTCAGAAAATAGTGCTATATATTCCTGCCACCTCGATCCATAATTTCAACTAGAGCCTCTCAGTGCATGGTATATTTGTTTATTATCAGTGTGTGATGTTTATCGATTGCATTCAGGGACAGGATTGACTAAATTACAAGTTTTTACACATTCCTTATATAATATATTCATTGTAATCAAATACAAGTGATTTATTCGACAATGTACACAAATAATGTGATTATTCATGTGTGCATAATGTATTAATGTAATTGTGAGTGTAATTTTTACCAAAATGAAATGAATTGATATTATAAATTATTTGATAATTTTGTTTGTAATATGTTCTATGTACTCTTTACAGGTATAATGATATACAATGTAAATCTAAAGTTTGATAGTTCTAAAGAAGACTTTTTAATAATGAAAAGTAATTTTTGTTAATCATGAAACTATTATATGTTTGAATAGCTTTGTTGTTTTATCAATTGATGATACAATTTTTGCTGCAGACAATAACTTGATTGATATAAGCATTGGAAAGTGTTTGGTATATTACAAATAGTGTCATTAATAAAAATGAACCCTTTTCATGGCTTGTAATTATGTGTATTGTGAACAGATTGTTGTATACCAGTTTCCTGCTTGGCATTGTGTTGTTGTTTTGAACAGAGTGGTTTGTGAACGTATCAGAAAAAAAGAAGAAAAAAGATAGGGGCTCTGATATTGATAGATACTTTGATTGTGTGAGTGTATGATTGTAGTTTGATAAAATTATTGCTGATCTAAATAAAACAAACTTATGTATTACATGTATTTTGTTGGGAGGAGGGTTGGGACAAGAGGGTAACGGACGGACGCACATGCTTCAAACTGAATCATTAATGATAATACCAAGATTATAAGTTTAACATAACTCTACGTGGGACCTATTTGGTGTTAAAAGCCATATTAAAAAGCCTTGGAATGAAACAATATTCAAGAGCAAAAAAAAAGTATTTGAAACTTCCGACCAATAAAAAAAAAAAAAATTTAACGGTTCTAACTTATTTAAATAAAAATGTATGCCTTTAAAAAGAACTGTTGCAACAATTTTGCAAAGAAACTAATGGCTTTCCATAATAGGGCCAACTTGGAGTCGAGTTCAACTTTTAATCTTTGTGAAACACCCCCAAAAGGGGCACTATAATTGATAGGCCTATTCCACCCACTATGCTAAGCTCGGTTTATCTCGGTGAATTGCTATAGTTATTAAAAATAAACTTTGTTTTCTGAAAATTAGAGTAGTCAGCCAAAATACACTCTGATTTCATTAAAAATTACGAGTTCCATGTGTTTTAATAAGCGCCTACAACTTTATAGACCTGCTGCCCTAGCTCTACGTAGCGACATAATGCCCCGAGTCGATTTAACACGCGCGTCTATGGGAGCAGCCCTTATGTGATACTGCGCAACACACTGGAATGTTCCCGGTAGAAGGGCGCAATGCGTGTACGGCCCTTATGCAAGGCAGCGCATCGCGCAGTTGCCTTCCCGGCAGAAGGGCTCAAGCATTAAAACGGATGTAACTTCAAAAGTATTTACAACTGAATTTCCAAACATGGTGTCATTAAATTGATCCATATTTGCTATGTCATAACAATCTTATAGTTCAAATGACGTAGCAGCGCAGGTATGGTAGGCATTCAAACCTTTATAACGCGATTATCTCGAAAACGTTTTTTCCGCGCGCGCACAAGCTAGCGCCCTTATGCAGGGCACGCGACGATATCAGCTCTCAATTAACATAAGAGAAAGGGGATCATGGGGGACCAACAGGTACCGCTTAGTCATTGTTTGATATATAGAGGGCGCAAGTAGCTATAAGTAGTGCAGTAGGGCTTTAAACCAATTGCTGCTTTACATTTGCTGCTACAACAAAAGACATTAATTTTTAGTTTGTCCCAGGTAAGGTAAATGGGTACCCAATTTTCAGAAACTTGGATAAAGACAGAGTACTAAATTATTCAGGGCTTTGTATCTTCTGAAAAGAAAAAAAATTAAGTCCAGCTAATATTACCATCATCAAACAAGTAAAATTGGATTAAACATCTATGAACTAGTAAAAACATTAAATTAGAACAGTGATTACCATGTATGCATTATGTGATTTCTTTTTTTCCATTTATGAGTAGATAAATATCAGAAATTTTGAAATGTGTTCTTACCTTCATTCGTTTCCATAGGAGTTTCAGTATTTTCTGGAGCCTTTTTGAAAATGGGACAGACAGGAAAGAATGTAAATTACAACAAATAACACCGATACCACATGTATCTAGACTAATCATTTGAATTTAAAACAACTCAGAATTGGCTACATGATATTGGTTATATGAGATTATAATGAATTAGTTACATTTTCATTACCTGGTATAACAATCAAAGCTGTCGTTACTTAATGACAAGATAATTCGTCATTACACAAATAACACCCTTTCAGGGTTACAAGAGTGCGCATGCGCCAACATGGGCGCCATACTCACAATTTAAAAATGGCGCCCATGTCAATATGATGTGAGCGCGCAGCACAGGCAGTGACAAAACAATATATGCGCATCTGAAATCATTGATAACACAGTTTTTACTCACAAATTAAAATGGCGGCTGTAACCGTGAAGGGGTGTACTGGCATTGCCATTCGCGTAGCTTTGTAATCACTAATACTGAAAAAAGTTGTTTCCTAAATTAGATTAGAATGGAACTATACTTACTGTATCAAACAATAGTGGTCAGCCAAGTAAAGTTATTTTGAGACAGGATATCAAGACTTCACAAACACACAGTACCAACAGGTATATATGCTCTACACTCACAAATAAAATAACATTTGGGAGAAATGATCAGGTCAAAATCATAATTTAAGAAGTTAAAAAAAAAGTACCCTTGTTTCTTCTTCTTTCTCTGTAATAGCAGTCTCTTTCTGAGCCTTTGCACTTTCAAAAGTTTCTGCTTTGGCCTTATCCACACTCTCTTCAGCAGGAACTGCAACTTTGGCTTTCTCAGAGGCCGGTGTTGGCTTCTTTACCACCTTCACTGGCTTCTTTTTAGCTGCTGATCCCGCAGTCCCAGCAGGGGACTTCCCTGCCGTGGGCTTGGCTGCGGCTTGTTTTGTTGCTGCTCCTCCCGACTTAGCACTGGCTGGAGTCTTCTTGATGACCTTCTTGGTCTTGGTGACTGGTGTTGAGCCACTGGTCGCTGTCTTTGCAGGAGTCGTGGCTGAGGTAGCCGCTGTGGTGGCTGTGGTGGATGGGGTGGTTTTGGGAGGTTGTTCACTTGTGGTTTCAGTCTTTGGTGCTGGTTCTTCGCTGGTTGCCGGAGTTGGGGTTTGCTTTGTAGATTTGGCAGTGGCTGGGCTTGCTGGTTTTTTAACAGTCTTTGTCTGTGCTGTAGATTTTGTGGCTTTTGTGACTTTCTTGACTACTGAGAAAATAGAGAGATAGTGGATATTAGGAAAATAGCACTTCAGAAAAAAATCTTAGTATGTCAACAATAAACATTTTACAGTACAAATAGCACAAATAAGCCTTGTATTACCAAGAGGCCACACAGCATTTTGTTATAGGGCCCACCTTAGTTGCAGCAATGCAGTCCTCAAAACACATAGCCTTTTGCTATTAAATAATTTCCTGTGGTTTTTAAGCTCCTAAACATCGCCCGAGGCCCTGCTTTTTCATTCATTTACTATACACTGTATCAATGTCAACAACTTTTGCGTATCGGTGAAAAAAAGTCTACCCCTTTATATCTCTTTTAGATTTTCCACTAATATATCAAAGTTATCTACTAGGTAGCACTTTCAGACGATACCTTGAAGGAAAAGGTAGTGTGGAGAAATCATTCAAAGAAACTTACCAACTTTCTTGGCAGGTGTAAGAGTTTTTACTTCTTCATCAAAGTCATCGTCCACCGGAGCCATAATATCTGTCAAAACATTCACTACATCTTCTCCTCCTGGTAAAACACAGTATAAACAAGAAAAAAATATATTGGCATGTTAAGAAATGAAAACAAAACGGATGTTCAAAAATAAATTAGCTAGATTTATAAACTAAAATAACCATCATGAATACTTGTCCTTTATAATATTGTCAAATCTGTACAGTCGATTTATGAGTCAGTGCTTATAAACTTCTTCAAGTTACTGTTTAAATCAACTGTCTGGATACACAACCTTACCGGACATACAACGTCTGGGTATGATCACAGCAGAGTGCTTCCTTTTCTTCCAATTTGTTTTCCAATTCAGTAACTGTTTCACTTATCACAAAATCACAACTTTTCAGAATTTCCTTAAAGGGATCGTTTGTTAAATGTTAAATCTGAGATACACGGCCCTACGTGTTATCAGTGTCTGTGATATGGTGTAATATTGAAGCCCTAAAAAAATCCCGCTTCAAAATGATCAAGAAGTGCCTCAAAAAAGTAAAAATCTTTGAGTGACCGGTTTTACCATACTCGTTTTCCACAATAGACTGTAGTGTTATGAAAACCGTCAGGCGAACGGTTTTCAAAATTTGTAATTCCAATCATAAATATCTTGATAACCAGACAGGCGATCGGCTTGTAAAATTCATGGGGTTCCTGACTGAGCTAAAGGTTTATAATTATCATTGCATCATGAGCTAAATCCAGAATTTTATTTCAGAATCTGAGACAAAGTTACCGGATCCCTTTAAAGTAGATATTCATTGATTTTAAAAACTAACTTTATTTTCATTATTGCAAAGTTGAAACTTTCGACAAGATTCGACAAGGTTATCAAAATTCAATGCTTGGAAACATTCGAAGTAATGATTATTATAAATTACAAAACGCTTAAATACAGCCCCCGCATAGCACCTGAAGAGCTCTCCGAACGCTGCTGAGATGTGTGAATCACAGTATGGACATGACTTGCACAAGCAGACGATGTCCCATGACATCTCACATATTTTCATTGCCTGTGTTTTCATCTTCTCACTCTAAACCCTGCGCATGTTTTTATTTTGATGACAAATGCAGCGATACAAAAGTGAAGGAAACTGTCGCTTGTAAACAAAATAAGACGACATTGTATATTCAGCTGCACATACCGGGGTATGTTCGGCGTTTCAAAAGGGAACAAATGCCGTCCTTAATATCATTCCGGGAGTTTTTCAATTTGAAAGTCTGGTTTCTTTGATTGTTAATTAACCCCTATCCTGTGTATTTACAAGCTAAAGATTTTAGTTATCAGAATCGGGTCATATCCCCTTTCGAATGGTTTGACATGCCATTACATTTATATACACTAAACTCATTATAATTTGAGAAATAAGAGCTTTGCAATTATGTTCATTCTCTATTGGATGTCGTCTGCTTGGGCAGTGTTGGTCCATATAGTGACGTCATTAAAACATCGTTATTTTTCCGGCGAATCTCACGTATATCCCAGCTGCTATGGAGGTGGTTGTATTTGTATTTTATAAATCACCCGATATGTAGTTGACCTAAAACTTGTCCGATCGCCATCTGTTAGCTCACCAGTATCTAGTGATACATTAGTTGACATATTTGTGATCTTCTTTGAATTTCACCTTTAAACTTTAAGTTAAACATGATCAATTGCGTTTTCCTTAATACTTCACTCAGTTCTCTCTTATTTCAACGTTTGAATCTACCGTAATGTCTCAGATTCTCATTACGGTAGATAACTTCACACAGGCGCGCGCCCGCCTGCAACCCAGCATCGGTATGTACTTGTATTCTGCAGCGGTTTGACGTGAAACCTGAGAAAAAGTGTATACTATTAAATATCATTGTTTTTCCAAAAAATACTCCAAAAATAACAAGAAAATTGACACGAAACAGGTAATAAACATAACAACTTTTATCTCATGATCTTTATTTGGACATTTAATGAATATTTACTTAATTTTGGGTAGTCTATGTATTAGGAAGGTATCTCCACGCCGGAGTTATGCACCTGTCAATTGTATGACCCACCCCATGAACCCCGGGGATGGTGCGTCACTTGTCTAATGTGCGTCGGATTTTACTATACCATGACGCACATATGCGGCAAAACTATGACGAACTTCAGGCTACCAATGACGGTACCTCGGTCAAAATTATGACGCACCAGTTGTTGATTTTGACTGTCATTTTGAACACTGTACTTTATTCAGTGACGCACCTATGTAAAGTGACTGACATCGACACACCCCACCGTCAATATTGTGACTGACCATAGGAGTAAAATGACGGTACCCTGAGTCACACCTTGATGGTAAATGACCCAACCATGACGCACCTTCCCCGGGGTCCATAGGGTGGGTCATACAATTGACACCTGCATTACGGGTCATATTTTGGATACCTTACTGAACAAGCGCCTGTAACTTCACATGCGCTTTGCGAAAACCGGATTCCGCGATGATTTTCTTAATGCATTTTACATTGACTTCGTACAGAGACTTTCACATTATGAGCGATAAATCCTCGGGAAGATGGACAACCCATAAAAGTAGACGGTCAACTGGGGTTATTTTTATAAGCGTAATCCGTTTCTTGCATCGCTTGCGCGTGGTTCGGGAACCCGCAACCTGCAGAGCGCTGATGAAAAATGAGGACAATCCTTATTTATTAGGACGCAATTTGTCTGCGCTTACGAGAATATCCTCGCTGTATGCGGAGGATCCTCATTCTCGGACCAGCGCCCCTACTGTCACTGAATACAATCTGCAATGGATGGTGTCTTCTATAGGCACATTCATGGGGCACTAGAGGGCGCTTCGCGCTCGTACGAAAATCTGAATGGCCTTGCTGCGGTGGGTCGGCAATAATCAGCCCAAAACTTGGATATGGGAGAGTGGAAGGATATATCTTTTTTATAATGTTATCTGGTCTTACCCTTAACCATCCTATGTTTAATCTATGTAGAAATAACATGCGAGTACGATAAGAGAAACATCGGGCCCATTACTGATGCAACTTTTGAAATATTAGCCTAGAAATGACCACCAAACGGAAAAAAATGACATTTTTTCCCGACAAATCTTCATAAAATCTGAGTTATAAACAAGTCACATCTAGGTACACTAATACAAATACGATTTTCTGAAAATTAAGGTATGATTTATTAAGTTTCTTTCAAGTATATTTCTGCGCATTGCAGCGCCAATATTCTACACTGCTTCAAAATCACCCTTGAAATTTTTTTTTGCAACGAATTTTTTTACGAGGTCCGCGAGTGTTCCCCGTTCCTTGCGTGTTGAAAGTTTGGTAATACATACATGTAGTTTCCATTGACTCACGCACGAAAAAATGGTCGAAAACAAAATGTCAAATGAAGAAATAAACAAGCTTTTGTATAGTTATAAAGAGTTCTACTGAGGTTTCTTTGTCGATTTAATTTATTATATAGTCTCAATTAGAATTCAGAATTATCTCACTGAAAAGTTAAGAAACCGACGATGTTCTCGATCGTAATTATTTTCATTTTGCCAGCAGCCGATCTAGCGTTGTTTGGGCAAAAAGCTAGGCCGCTGCCTACCCACCGCGAACCTTTCCGAGTCCCGCTAAAATGGCGCTCTGCGGAGCTCCGCGGCTGCGTTGGTATCGCTGCAAACTCTCAGCCGGCTAGCTCCCCACGACGGACCATTCGCGGTATGGCGAGAGTGTGTGTATGAGGTATGATTTTGGATTCGAGAACGCACCTAATCCTACCGTGCGCGTCATTTTCAGCTGTCGATTGTATACGACCAATTTTACATGTACGATTTTTAGTACAGATACTTGGTCAGTTTTCTTCTTATATCTTTGGTTTTACAACATTTAAAAATATAATTTCTTCAAATTTGCTCCTGACTCGGTTCAGACTAATTGTATGTGTTTTCAAGTCAGTTTTTTGAATATATTTTTTTGCATGAATTTGCCTATCTTCTACAATTCCTGAAAATTTAGGTTGTTAATCATTCATATCTCTAGATTTTCATTTCAAAACACTGTTTGCCATTTTTTGGTTAACTATCGATATTTTGTGGGCTGATTAAATTCTTAATCTCGACCTCGACAAAACGGCATGCACGGCCGGCCATGGCCGGACAGTCGGCCTCCCAGTGACTGGCGCGTGCACAAAGTCATGCAGTGATGACAACATTGACCTGCGCGTAGCTTCGAAGCTTTGTTGCAAAATACAGCGCAGAGCTCTTTACTACACCTCACTCTTTGCACAATCACACACAAACAACTATCAATTTATAATCATTGTATGAACCAAAGAAGACATGCGTACCTTTACTCTCCTCCTGCTCTGGCTCTGACATATCTGACCTTTGATTGTAGGTCGTTTTATCAATTTTCGGCAGTATTTCCTGTCGTTTTGCATGAAAATGGAATTTGCTGCCGCACAGGATCTCGCGAGATATTGTAATGAATAATAACGAGATTGCGCACTCCCTCTACGTCCGTTCTCAACGTAACGTCACAGGAGACCTCACCCCAAGAAATAACTTAAGTTATTTTGATAGATTTATTGTATTATCGCCCATTAATCTACAAGATTACAAACCAAACTGTATGAGAGAGGCATTAAGCGAAAATAATGTACAATTTCTCAGCACGAAATGGGAATCGCAATTTTCTTGATAACGTGACGAACAATGCGAAGTCGTTTATCAAGTAGGCCTATATTCAAATTTATGGATGCTTCCTTCCCAGACCTGTGTGTTAAGTGATGAAGTATTTCATTCACCTGATAGTATCCTTTGTACTACAATTGCCATAACGCAAATTGCATAAATAAGTTGGTGCTCTTCTGAGCTGAAGGTTTCGCTCAATCGAAATAGATTTGCCAACTGATATATTTTAGCATTTCTAATAAACGAGGTACAGTTGCACCCTTGTTGTATATTTTCACCAAATAATTATAATTTTTACATTCTCAGCTATGATTTTCCCTTATTGAAAATTAGATCAAACGTTTTGTTATTGAATTAAAAAGTCTTTCCAACTAAAGCTTGGTGCATTATATAAGTAAAATTTCGCCTTGTACGTCGCATTTTCAATAAAATGGACGCGCCCATCATGTCATATTTTCATTTATATATCTTTTGTACACTTCTCATAAGGAATATTTTACATCAAAGGGCAAGGATATGTCTTATTTTTTCAGAAGACATACACTTAGGCCTGTTCTTTGAGGTGAGGTTTCCTTTAATATAAATGTGCTCAAAGTTATTTACCATATAAGTTCCGTTCAGATCAGCTATACATTCACAAGGTGGGGATGGGGAAAGGAGAGGAAAAAAAAACAGTGATACCCAAAGACAAAAATAAACAGGTAAAATAAAGTGTAGGGAATAAAGCGAAAAACTCTGTAACTAGTAACGTGATCAAAATTAATGCAAAATGATCAAATTCACAGTGTAAAATGTGCCGTCAAAATGTTACCAATTTTTTTTGACAAAAAAGCCCCTCCCCCCCCCCTTCACTCAGTGTTTTTTAGGATAGTCATATGCGTGTTCCCAGCACCCCTCCCCCTCCCTTTTTAGCATAAGTCCGGTGTGTAAAGTCAATCGGGCAGATCTTTTTCCTTACGAGCCGGATATTTTGGGAACACGAATGCGGTCCATCCGTTCTCGGAGTGGGGGGGGGGGGGGGCAAAATAGCCAATTCCCTCCTGTTTACCTTCGATTTTAGATTGCATCATTTTTTAATCTTTTGTGGATCTATATTTCTCTGTCTCTTGGCAAAATATTTTTATTTATTCTTCTTTTTTTGCATTCAAATTATACTACTTGAAACTTATTTATTATGTAACTTCATGTATTTTTTCCATTGGAAGATGATTATATCTTCTTTATTTACATTCACTTCCTTTTTTCTCCCGCTTTTTCTCTGTTTCAAGGGCGACCATCTCCCTTAGCATTGCTGTCTACGGTGCCCCCTCCCACCTCTCTTTCTCTCTCTCTCTCTCTCTCTCTCTCTCTCTCTCTTCCTCCCTCCCTCCCTCCCTCCCTCCCTCCCTCCCTCATCCCAATCACTTACTCTCTCTATAAGCTTAGAGTCTACTTTAGCTCATAAATAACGCCATCTCATGACCAAAGCGCATAAATACTTGGGTTGACCTGCAAAATTTATTGGTTCGTCGGCTGCAAGCAAGAAGGCCATCCTTGCAGGCATAAGACGTTAAGATCACTGGCGGATCTAGGGGGCCCGGACCCCCTCCCCTGGTTTAAAAAAATAGGTAAATTTAACCTTTAAAAAAAAGGAGACGGCCCCGTCCCCCTGGCTCAAATGGGTGGGGGATGAGTGTCGAGTAACAAACAAATAGTACGCATTACCCCCACCCCCGCTTATTCGCCGCTAAATATTTTCTCACGAATTGGGCCCCTTATTTGGCCCCCTCCTTGCCACCGGTTGGATCCGCCCCTGGTTAGGATTCACATGTTGTAGACAAACAAGAGTAATTAAAAAATTATTCTTTTTTTTAAAGGAAGACAGTTTAATTAGCAGGCCCGTTGCCACAGGGGGGGGGGACGGGTGGCACGTGCCCCCCCCCCCCCCCCAAAAAAAAAAAATCAAACTCTGGCTACGGCCCTGGTAATGAGCTCATGAGTGGCTGAGATGGATGGGCCCTAGAAACCCTAGTGCTTGTCAATCATTCTCCCCATGAGCATAATGATTAATTATCCTACATTTTTATAGCCAATTGTGATCAGTAATGACGTGTATTTATCTAGAAAAAATATAATTGAGCTGCCGCACCCCCCCCCCCCCCCCCTCCACTTAAAGAATAAAAACCCATCAATTAAAGAATACTTATCGATACACCTAGTACATTCTGCCACTTGAGATTGCACGCGTGTTTCGTTATCTGGATAAACAAACGGAGTCGCAAAGGTGCTCTCGTATCTATATGTATTTTTCTCTGTTTTTTTTTTTTTTGGGGGGGGGGGTGGGTATGTGAGTAAAAATGAACGTTTCAGAACGCGGACCCGATTATCTTTTCGTAGGGAGGTGTCGAAAAGAATATCAACATATTTTAATGAATTTCCTTGAATATAACGAGCTTTACCATCTTTTTTAGCAAAGTAATGATATTAGCAACCAAATAATATTCCCACAGTTTATGGTCCATCTCTTTTCTATTAATAAAAAAGAAACGTTATTAGTTTCCAAATCTTCTATATCATATGTAATGAGCTTAATTCTGTGTGATGCTCGTGACAAAATCGTGTCTTCCAATTCTTTCGTTTTTATTCTTCCTTTGTTGTTTTAATGTCTTTTGACTCCTGATCAAGTGGCATGAAGATAAAGATCTAACTCTTTCACAGGTCCCGTTCTTATATCGCGATTACCGGTCGATAGGAACGCGCGAACTCAACGCCCAAGGCGTCGAATTGGTTGTCGGTTAGTTGCAGACGGGCGTATAAACCACTTTCCTAAGTCCGGTACTCGACGTGTAGCATAAAATGACGAAAAGCACATCAAGATCAGATGAGTAGAAATTAAATAGTTACCGCGTAGATGAAGATACTTAAAAAAAAATATTTAGAATAAACTTATTGGCGTACAGGGGCGGATCTAGCTTTTTGCTAAGGGGGGGGTTTGACCAAAATAATGACGATGCGGAGCATCGTCAACGAGCCGCGAAGCGGCGAGCCGATTTTTTGGGGGGTGTTTATTTGAACCCCGTAAATGATGTTTTCCTGGCATCTATTAACACAATGGAGACCATAAAAAGCAGTGCATGATAACGTCTTTTTAAATCAAGTAACAGTTTAATACACAGTTATATCCAGAGTTATCATGTGTTTGGTTAAGTTACCAGATGAGTTGAATATCTTCTCACAATATTTGCACTTGAAAGGGTTTCTCTCTACAGCGTGCGTTCTTTTTTCTTTCTTTTTTTCTTTTTTTTTTCCTTTTTTTTTTCCTTTTTTTTTTCCTTTTTTTTTTTGGGCCGCCCAAGGGGGGGGGGTTTGAACCCCCTAACCCCCCCCCCCGTAGATCCGCGCCTGGCGTATATGTGTCTCCAAGTGATTCCATTAATGGGGGGGGGGATTAGATAGATATGATAGGCCCACTACAACAAATAGCAACACAAGTGATGAACATGTTCATAAAAAATTTCATTTCTTGTGGAATATTTAATATATGAGCTAATGCAAAAGCATAATTTATATCGCATGAAGAAAATACTATTTTCATTTTCTAAAATTGTAATCATATGATAATCCTAGATATGAATGATCAATGTTTTGGCAATAACACAAACATCACGATACATTTTAAGATTTAATGGATTTAAGATTAGTTTAACTGTTTCCCTTTTGGTCTAGACGGCATTTGGTTATCTTATTGAAGTTCTATTTTGTTTCTTTTTCTGCTAATCCTTTAGAGAAGCTATCTCAACAGGCCTGATGTTTTTGTTTTTTTTTTTTTTACAGTATACGAATAGAATTAACTTTATAAACACAGAAATGTACATTTTTTATTATACAGCCGTATTAATTATGTTTTTTCCTAAATTCACAACGATTAAAAATATAAAAATTTCGTAGAAAAAATCAACTGCACAACCCTACAACTTTTTGTCGTCGACCAAACTACATCGGGCCAAAATAGACTGAATAAAAGGCCATTTCATATAGCATAAATTTAGTTGCGGTTTAAAATGAAACGAAAAGTAATTTCCACCGAGATATAAGTCCTTTTGCAAGAGATTTTGTTTGCCCTAAAACATTTGTTCAAATAGACGCACTTTGGTGTCATCCCTACATTCACCCGTACGGTCGTTGGAAGTTGTGCGTAACGGAAAAGTTTGCTATTGTCAACGGTATCACAATCTGATCAGCAGATCTTTTGCACTGATAACATTGAGGACATCTTCCTTTTATCGGTGCGCCGATCAGGCTTGGCTTGTAGACCATGTACGAGGTTAAGCCGATGGACGTGCCAACTTTGAATCAATGGAGGTTTGCCGTGATTGGGCGAAGAATAGACTAAGGACTAAACGTTTCTTTGATCGAGATTGCATGCCGACTTGAGTCTGAGCAGGCTCCATAGTTACGAGGTACGCGAACGAAGTTTACCTTTACCCGAGATTATCTTCGATTGAATTCAAAGACGTGGTTTGATTCTTTTGAAAACTTTTGTTTTCTTCATCAAATTTTGCTCAATGATGACAATTCGATGCTATATACACAAGAGCCTGCAGAATTCAAACTCATACAGAAACCTCCTTCTTAGTATTTTCAAACAACTATTATCAGTTATCAGCAGATCAGCGAACACCCATCTATAGGCAATATTAGAAGCAGCAGCAATGATGCAAACTAAAAGTCACATTTCGTCATTCTCATATTTCCTTTCCTCAAAACTAACGTAAGATGTAATTTGCTTTTTATATTTTTGTTCTGTCTGTCGAGTTGCACTTGAAAAAAACTGTTTGAAAACAAGGCTGAATATTACGCTCAGCACCAAAAAGAGGGGGGGGGGGGGTGGTGGCACTCATGCTTGTTCAAATTTGCAATTGAACCGTCAATAGAATATAATGAAATATATATAAAATTAAAGAACATTTTAACGCTCTACAATGGAAATTAAAAACTGGGGTGCAAACGACTTAACTTCAGTTGCCAATTGTGTGATGCAGGTTGCGGGTTCGTGTCCCTTCCAGGCCCCAGGCTATATCTGCTCGACTATTATGTTTCATCTGCATGCAGGTGTCTCTTTTGAATGAAGTTAAAGATAAGCTTGAGTTCTGATAATGATAGAAAATAAATTCTCACAGAATCCAACAAAACTCACACTGAATGTTCAAGATTACAAATAAATGACATGTGCCAAAGGATTTTGGTAGTAAACGTATAGGGGCTGAGTATATTGAGCATAGAAAGATAAGGACGAGGTATTAAAGTCGGCCTGACACCATCTATGTGCAAAATGAGAGATGTGGTTTTTATTGAAGATGATTTCCAGCAATGTTTTGTGAGTTTGCTTTTATTTTACTGGCTCAAACAATTATCAATCTACTACAGGATAAACGATCCAGAATGAATTATAGCCATGTTCTCTCAACATACGATTCCCATAGCAGAGCTCAAGATTAGCTTTAACTTCATGTAAAATGTATGAAGCTGGTGGTTTGGTAAAAGATAAAATTCATGATCAGGCAAAATATTGTATGATCACACAAAGAATTTGCTACTTTCCTATGTGATATATTTTCTTATGCTATATAACTCAAAGCTTTTTATCTGTCTATTATTCATTTATAGTGCAACCATACATGATACATCGGATATCAAAGACAAATAAAATTCAAAGAGATACTTAAACACTGGTTCTGACATTGCTAAATAGTTGTACCCAAAAGTAGAGCGATTCTGCTGTTCGTCCAGGTCAGCATGTATTATGCAAAAGTTATGTCATCTCTATAATTATGGAGAAAAATATAACCCCAAAAATAACGACGGACAACCTATTTACCGTGTTCATGGACCAATTATAAAAGAACAAACAAATATTGATGAATGAAAATTCATCATGCGATACTGCAATTCTACCTTACAATTGTACTTCATCTAAACATATTTTCATTAACTAATCCCTTTAACAAAAGTAATATAAACTAATGGACTTTCATAAAATACTCATCCACGCGTTCTCCTTCAATCAAGATAATAAAAGATGAGCGCTTCTCCTCGTATGCTGACCGTGGAAACTTGTTTACAATAGATTGTTTGAGCAGACGACAATGGGACGATAGCATCAAGATGGGAATATCGATAACATTCACCTCCGTGCACTATCTGGTGAGTTGATCGCTTGGTAGCTGGACCGTAATATGGAGATGTTGTTGCTAAACAATGTTGGTAAACCCCAAATGATCTTAAATTTCCTAAACTGTAATTGATGAATAGCATGAATCGTAAGCTACAACGTCACGTTTCTGTCTAGTTCAAAGAAATCGCTCAAAATTAATTCTGGCGCCTCTAGTAATTTTGTATCCAGATTTTTAGGATTCATGCCTGTCTGATACTTTAAAAAGTATCAAAAATCCTTTTGGCGCCACCAGCATTCTTTCCCATCTAATTAGGATTGGTGTTAGATACTTGAAAATTTAATTTCTTTTGAAAAAGATATGTTAAAAAAAGAATAAGATCACGATGTGTTAATCACCGTGGCACTTACAGTTAATTGTATTGCCCTAAAAATATACATACGAGGAGGGGGGCTGCAATCCTCTTAGCATTGTGAAATTGCCAATTTTCGGGCAACCGGCAGCCGTCCCCTCATATTCAGGCAGCGAGGTCTTATATTTGTAATTCTGACATGCTGTTTAAAGTATTCTATTATGAAATTACATTTCCCCAGTTTATTTTCGAAATATTTCAATCCCTTTCTCGCTTGGTTCACTCGCTCGGCAAATTAAAATATAGACAGTTGATATTCAGATAATAGACGTCAGCTTCCCGCCTAGCTACCCTGGTAAAGTTGTGCCTGGATGACTATGACCTAAAGGATAGTGTAGGTAAAAGTCAGAGGAATCACATAGATTTACTTCTTTTAATGTCGATCACAACAAAATAAGACGTTCGTCCCTCAACTTGAAAATTTAAATTTAAAAAAAAAAGTGGAGTGGTCCGCCGGGTTCGCGATAGTGTGTTGTTAGCCGCTCTCAGCTGCTATAGACTGCCCTCTTCTTATCTCTTCTCTTCAATTCACTTCTTTCTCTTGTATGTTTTGTTTGTTTGTTTGTTGTTTGTCGGGGGAAGGGGAGGGGAATGCTTTGATATATACTCTTCATTCAGTATAATTAATTTGAAGACATTATGTTCTGTGTATTTAACTACATCATGTATTTCTGAGGGCTGTTAATTTTTCTTAATATTTTGATATACAGCATTTATATCAATGGAGATATGTGGTTTTTCCATTTGTACTGAATGAATGCAATAAAGAATGCTACAAAAAACAAAATAAACTGGCAGTATTTTCGAGGACTCACATTAGTGTTGATATCATATCCATCACCCACAAAATAATGACTGTTCCGTTTTTGTCGATTTTTGCATAATTATGTCACTGATGATGAATTGTTTTCGAAATTACTTCCCACAGATAAGTTTATATAGCTTGATAATCATCAAAACATAACAAAATTCGAAATTGTTAACATTCCCAATGTAGGAGAACGTTATATTCTTAATTTTGTTTGATTGATTTCATTTCTGCCTTCAAATAAACAAATTCAAGGTACATTTTCATATAAGTATTACATACATAGCAAATCATGTTTAATAATATTGTACAATAACCATAATACAAAGCATACAAACAAGTATAATGGATATTTGTATATATTTATCATTGAACTAAAGAGATAAATTTCTGAACGCAGGAGACCGCCATCGTGAACGCTTAGGCTGGAAATGGATGGTGGCCTCGCGAAAAGAAAGGAAAAGGTATGAAGACAGGGGAAACAAATTTGTCCGGATGGACACGTATTCCCGACCTATGTTGACCTCATATTGCTTTCTAAAATTGAATAAGTAAATAGATAATATGGAATGAATGAATAAAAAACATATCATCTTTTTTGTCTGAACTAATTTCATTTAGATGCACGTGAAAATACATTTTCACATAATACACTGTATAGTCAAACCTTGACCAAGATTGCGTTTTGGCTACCATTACTTTGGTTAAAAAAAACTTCAAATTAAAAGTGAAAGAACATCTGGGTTGTATAGCTACTTAAGTTCTGTAAATAAAATTCAGGATATCATCATTATTAAGTTCGTTCCGTTCCATAACTTTATAATCATTTCACTCATAAAGGATATTTAGCTCTTATTGCTGTCTTCATGGCGCATCACGTCTTTTTGAAGGGGGCCGTCGGTAAAAGCTACTGGCGCCCCATATAGCAATCATTATACGTCAGGATAGTGGAATATTGTTATCTACATGAAGATGATCAAGATCATCAGCGATGATATCATTCATTCCATCGTTTTATCTATTTAATCTGAGGCTGGGATCTCGAAGCAACTCAACCGTAATACTCACACTATTAACGCAGACGCCATAATGACCACAAATTTGCAACGTATAGTATTTATATGGAATTCTCAAAGTACTCCGAAAAGAATTTGTAAGGCAAGGGTATTTAGTAGATATGGAAGTGTGTACATTACAGCCTGGTGTTTAACTGTATGTATCTATAAACAAATAATAATACAAAATCTAACAAATAATTTGTTTCCATGGAGCAACTACTTTTAAAAAATAGTCATAAACGGTTCTCCGACGCTTGCTCCGTCAACAATATTATTGCCTTGCGGTCAATATCTAACATCATTTAAACTTAAAACATGTTCCTCTACCTATCCCCAAACCTAAACATAAACAACAACCACAATTCACTAAACCTAAGAAAGAAAGTTCATGGGAAATCAATAGGGGATTTGTCCTAGCCACTAATAAAATCTAATTATTAATTAAACGTAAGGGTCGCAATTGTGAGAAAATGTGCAACCTTCAATTTCCAAACAGGCCGTTTACTTATACAGTGATCTAAACTATTTTCGCCTTTCATTTATATCCAATGAGAGACACGAATATTTTTTTCTTTTCACAGACACTAATAAATTCACCCGCCTCAACCCCTCCCCTTCAGGCACAAGTGCTCCTTCAATGACTGTACTCAGGCTATTACGTCACTCGACATACAGCATTTTAAAGCCTATTCGCTTTAAAGAGATAAACTAGTATGTTTTGTTTTTATTTTGCGTAACCTATATATATATATATATATATTTATATATGTATTTATAAAGATAATCAGTTTCATTGATGTTCGCATGAAAAACGAAATAACTGTCATAATTATAGCCTATACAAATTCATGAATGCGGATTTTAAATTTTTAATCATTTTTCATTTATTCAATTAAAAATTTAAGTCATATATTCAATAACAGTTTATATTTAACTTCCATTTTATGCAGGCTTACTAGGCTCCAATATTTTGGGGCTAATATAGCAATAAATTCCAAATGAAACCGTCCCATAAACATGATAGATAAACAGGGCATGAATTTGCTTATGGATAAACCAAATAGAAACCGCAAACCAGAAGCCAGAACCCCTGTCCATCATCCAGTGAAATTCTAAGATAAAGCTTTCTAGCGAGAATGAGTTAATGTGAAAATTAATTACACGATAATCCCTGTCCTTTTTCATAATTACGGAATATATCGCATGAGAGATGGACCATATAGTATTGCACACGTGATCAGGTAGGGCGAACGTCATCGAAAAAGGCATTATAACATTGCTGCAGCGGAACACGTAATGTATTATTTCAAATCAATTGTTGAAAATTGAAAGAGTAAGAAGAAGAAAAAAAAACGCTGTAAAACGTGTAAAATGTGATTTCTGGATTTCCGCCTCCCTCGAAAATTCGCCAAGGGTGTGTGTGTGTTGTGCGTGCGCGTGCGTGTGTTGATGTGTGCGTGGATAGGACGGAGGGTGACAGCGGGAAATAATCCAGACATGACCCCCCCCCCCCCATTTACCCCTCCGAATCCCCTAATTAGCTCAATTTTCTTAAATGTGGTTGTGTGTGTGTGTACGTGCGTGTGTGTGTGTGTGTGTGTGTGTGGAGGGGGGGGGCATGTCAGCCCTACTTAAAACGTCTATGGTATTTCAATTCCCTCGTGTAGGAGAATTCTTAAAAAAATTGTACCAAAACGGATAGAAAATTTGGTTCTGTAGAAAAATATTTTTCATTTAATTGCCATTATCACAAATATACACAAGTCATGTGAATACATCGAGAGAACGCCCCCCCCCCCGTGATGTGCGTATACCTACTTTTGCCACCCATGAGCAAAGGGCATTAATTAGGGCATAATTTTAACCTTTCCAACGTCATCGCCTCGATTTGTTTCATCTTTTCGAGTAGAAAAAAGGACAATCCTTACATTCAGTACAATAATGACACTGAATTAATCAAAATTCATTCTCTGCTCGTATAAAGAAGCCCTAATGACCGCGTTGCAAAGTCGTAAAACTGAGAGAAAGCTAACAAGCTCCACGTTACCATCTTCTTTTTTATTAATACAATGCATCCATCACTACCAGAACATGCAGACGACGGATGACGTGGCTCTCCCGCCTGACTCTTCTTTTTACATAAAATTATCAATCGCATCATTCACTCTTAACAAGAACGTAAGGCGTGCGAAGAGCTGATTCGAATAATGCTTGACGTATCTCTCTTCCTTTTTATTCGCTGTTTGCGATTGAGTGGCGTACGTGCATTTGAACAATATGATGAGAAATCACAGGTTTGCTTGAATACAGCGGTAATTTAAGCTTCTTTGCGTGCCACATTTTCCCTCCAAAATCAAAGCAAAACCATGAAAAGCGCGCCAACCGCCCCAAGTTCCCCGTAAGGCGTTCGCTCATCACTCCAACTTCCATTTATCATGTTAATCATTAAAACATTTTAACTTCTCCTCCGTTCCAATCTGTCTCTACATTGAGCTCACTAAACCATTTTGGATACATCATTTTCGTTTGAAAGTAGACTTTTTCATAACCTTATTATTAGATATGATATATGCATTTAAAATCAGAATTTTATACTTAAAACTTTAAAACTGAAAAGGGGGTGTTATACCAGTGTTATACTATTAAAGCCTTCTCTTGCGCTCAAAGAAACTGATGACTCAATGTACTTTTGTTTTAGTTATAGATTTAAATTTTGAAATCAGGTGTCTAAATCTACCCTAAATTGCTTTAGAGAAAGATAGAAAGAAATTATGGGTGTCAAACCAAATTCTTATCAATTAAAATGTGTTCTGGAAATTGATTCACAGCCCCCGAAGGACACCATAATTATTGTATCATCAGTCTCCCTTGGTGCGTTGAATGCGATCCCACAGTAACTTGTTCTTATCACTCTGATTTTTTGTTGTTTACTCTTCTCTTTTGTATTCCAGACGAATTTAATACAATATGTTACTCGTGTAAAGCACACGACTGGGGAATAATTTCATTCTCCACTGCCCATATTTCTCATCATAACGGGCGAAAAAATTCAAAGGCAACCCATTGTCCCAAATAAAAAAACATTTATTTTATGTCCGAACTTCATACCCCCCACGGACGACCTTTATACATATTCTTTCAAACCATCTTTTCTTCTTCTGAAAAGGCTATAGGGCTGTTTGTTTATACAGGTAATCCATTCATTATGCTACCAATCTGGTTTGATAATGAGAGGACTTAGTTGATAATTTGTAAGCTAATCGAGATACAATGAGAAGAAAACGAAGTCGATATTGTGACGTGTGTAAGATGACGTAATTTTTTGTTTTGTTTAACGAGCTGTAAATGATATAGCAGATATCCTAACATCCATGAAAACATTCAAACCAATTGCATATTATGAAATAAAAATGATTAGATATTTTGCACTTCTTCATACCTATTCCTACCTGGACCCCATCTAACAAAATAATGTTGATTCACATATTTCGCAGTTTGATATTACTCGATACTAGGCCTATGTGCTAAGTTTGTGATTAACCAAGGGATTTTCTGTCAATCCGCATCAAACTCTCTATCAGGTAAGTAAACTCACATTCATAAATATATCATTATTTTAAATCTTAGTCTAGTCAAGACTCGTAACACTTGCTTAATTTTGTTAAACTCCTTGGCCCCGTCTTTATAAAGAGTGGCGACTGATCTAAATAAATCGCAAGTTTGCAGTCTCCCGTCTCTTATACACATAGTTGCAATTGATATCAAATCTTTATAAGACGGGGCCCTGGTAGAATAGAAAGCTGTCTAAATTTAAATTTCCTGTGAATAAAAAAGCTTCGAAAGTATTTGGAAAAGTATCAACATATAAGTGTTTTAGAGTCAGATGGTCCATTGACATTAATTGCTTTATTCGTTTATTTGGAAAACTCGCTTTTATCAAATCCAGAAAATATGCTTAAAAAAACTTTTTTGGAAGGGATGGGGAAAGGTGAGGAGAGAGGGGTGATATCTTAATATCCACAAACTGGTTGGAAAAATATTGATGATAAAGGGGTCAGATAGACGAGAATGGTATTATGAATGGAAATAAAAGGCTGCGGTAAGAGAGGAAAATGAAATACCATAAGGGGCCACAAGGACCATGCACTCCTTTTGAAATAGCGTTTCATTATACTTCTCTTGACATTTTGATTTGTCTCATATTATCTCTCCTTTCATTTTTTTTATTTAGGCCTAAAACACAGCCGTTTTTTTTTCTTTTTGTTGCTTCGCAAGCACAAGTACTTCAACTTGATTAAAGTCCCAGTTGGGAGAAAGAATAATTATGCTTTCAAGCGCCATATCCCGAATAGCACACAAAAAGGAGAAATGCGCTACGTAGACTGTATTCTGTTGTCTGTACCGCTGCAGCGCCATCTTGCGGATACTGGATGTCAGGAGCTAAACGTACCTGTTGAGAACTGGCACCGCAACAGGTTCCAATTCCAAATAGATCTTACACAATTTCCAGCAAATTTCTTAAGAAAGGAATTGAAGAATCCTACTTATAGATCAGATCAGTGATTCAAACAACGTCAAAGAAACGTAAATCTAGGTAAAAAGAATATGGCTTTAAAACAGATCGAAGCACTTTCTTGACTTTCCTGGCCATTGTCTTATTTATTTGAGTTTTTGTACCTGAATTTATTTAAACAAAATATTCCCTGTACAATTACTACAACAGTACAAGTGAAAGTTAAATTTCCCTAATTTCTTAGCATGAAAGATAAAGTTAATTAAAAGAAGAAAAACAAGGCATCAGTAGATCTCTGGTTTTTTTAGTGACACGACAGAGCTTTCATGCTAAGACAGGAATCCCCCGCGCTCTAGATATCCATGGAAACTGAATTTGGCGTCGGCCCCTTTCTTTCCTACCGATACTCGGCGCACCTGCCGAATACACCGACTTCGCTCTTCAACCGCTCCTGTCGTCTGTCCATTGTGTGTGTGCACTTGCTCTATATACTGTGTAATTGTGTGTGTATGCGCCGTATTCATTGATCGCCTTGTGTCATCAGTCGAGAAACTTGGTTGGTACCGAAGGAAATTTTCACGGATATATGAATTTTGTTTCCGAAGACTAATAATAGACATCGTCATCAATAAGAAAATTGATGTTTCAACCAGTTTTGTTTGATATGGTTCGAGTCCATCTTGTGATCGGGAATAGGTGTTGAGAGTAAGTAAAACTAAAACATTTCAAATAATTTTTTACTAAGTCCACGAAAACTAGTGAACTGTCAATTTTGTACCTCTCTCGGGGATTTGTGCGTATATTTGCCCGCCGAGAGCGCCAGAACTCTGGGGTAGTGTGCAACAAGTGTGTGATACCAGTAGCGGGTGCCGGTATAATTTCTCTATCTTTCTGCGATCATGGCAATGCTGTCAACTGTCATTGTATCGCTTCTAAGTGGCTCAAGTGTAATGTCAATGTTAGATTTACGATGACATTGTGGCAGGATGAGAAAAGTTGTCAATGGTTTTAACAAAACTAAACTTGTTAGATATTACAATGATGATGTTTGTAATCATTAGCAGATTTAAGTACTCATCAGGCCTTGACTCCTGAGTGGAGCAGTGCAGAGGCAGTGCCTCTTCAGTGTCAGTTGACCATTTTATCATGTTTCTCATACCAAGGCATTTCCGTCATGCCAGTGCAATTACCAGACAGTAATTTATTTCTAAGGATGTTCCTCTTAAAATTAATTTAAAAAAAAATTGTTCTAGGCCCTAAAAACCTGAAAGAGTGTCGAGTTTTAAGACTTACATACACAAGCCTGATACAATTTTTGTGCAGGGCCATGCATTTATAAAAAATGTGCAATATGATTTTATAATAAATAAGCCGACACTCTGCTGTTTCTTGCTCTCTTTTTAGATTGATTTTGTTTCCATGTATGTAGTGTTATTATTTGTGTATTTTGTAAAATTAGTTGAAATGTTAGATTAACTCCGACATGGCATTTCTTAATTATGCCTCAACATTTTCAGCTATAAACATTTGTTTTAAGCTTATAATGAAGAATGACGGAGAAGATCCCATATTTCTAAATATTGAAATGGCCTCGACATTTCCAAAGTTTTCCCAGTACATAGTCTAACTCTAATTATGAAAATTTAAACAATCAAATTACATCCTAAAACTTGGTGGTCTATATACGTAGGAATATTTGTAAATTTACCAACTGAGATTTGATAGGACTGCATGAGCTCGCATCATTTTCCTTCGGCAGCATGGAAAGTAATTTGATGAATCTGAATTATATGCAACCATGAACCCAGATATCTTTATCATTTCTCATAGGTCTATAACCTACATCAGAACCTTAATAGAGAATTCTTAAAGACCCTACATGTATCAGATGAAAGTACATCTTTATATCAATGGTAGGCTGAATGAACATAGAATATCAAAATATAAAGGAATACAAAATATTTTCCTTTTTAGTATTACTAAAAAGCAAATCAAAACCTCATTTTCTGCATCCCTCAAAATTACTGGAAAACGGAGTCAAATATAGCTGAGGTGATGAGCCGTGCTTAATTAATGCAAAGTCGTAGTGAATATGCGTACTCCACCTTACAGTATATAATGTCATCACGTCGATAGCTAGTTTTTAGATTGAAAACTTCAGATTTTTAAAGCTTTAGACTTCAAGTTTTCAGAGAGCTGTTACTCCTCTGACAGACACTAAAATAGCATACAGTATGTTACTGTTATTTATAGCTTATAAGCTTTCCTTTGATATCTATTCATCTATTTCATTTTCACTTCCGACAGGGTCTTTAAGAAATAAATAATGTACTTTTGAAGAGATGATTGGTACTACAAAATTTAGAATAGCAGTGAATATAGCACCAATATTTTTTAATATACTTATGTAATTTTCAAGAATAAATTTGAATCTTGATTTCCAGAATTTTTAAAAATTAAAACGTTATAGTGTGGAGAGCAAATAGTATTGTGCCTGTATGCATTCTCTATAGCTGTCTATTCCTATTGTTCAAAAGTACACATTTATTTGTAGAATGCGTTCATGATTCTTCCCTATGGAGAGTCTCAGATTTTATTATTTTTGCCTTCCATTATGGAATGTGACCCTTGGAAGGACTTTTACAGGTCAGAAATCAGTTGACAGGATCTATTTTTGGGATCCCTTGAACGAAGACATTTTTGCCCTGATCATAATCTGGAGTCAACAAGTATTTTTTTCTTCTCTTCTTCTTGTCTTTGCTATTTGTAATTGTGGCATCCTACCCAACCCCTGTTATCGAGTCTATCAGAGATCCTGAGGCAAGCATTGCGATACCAGCCTCGCTCCACCTTGTCATTGAAGAACCTGTAAAGTATGTGTCTTGAGAGAGAGAGAGAGAGAGAGAGACATACATGTAGAGAGGGAGAGAGATAGATAAAGAGAGAGAGAGAGAGAAAGAAAGAAAGAGTAAGAGATGGAAAGGGAGAGAGATAAAGGAAGACAGACAAAACACAAGGAACACAAAAGATACTAAGGAGAGAGAGAGAGAGAGAGAGAGAGAGGGAGAGAGACAAGATGAATGCAGAGAAGATGGGAGTGAGATGGAGAGGGGAAGGGAGAAAGGGAGAGAGATAATAAAGTCTTTTTTTAAACTCGTAATCTGTCTTTATTCAAACCCAATTCATCTGGTCAACTTGAATGAATTACATTTGGTTCTGGAACCTACAGTAACAGTGGAAAAGTAATATAGAGAAGAAGGGGCATATTTAGTGGTATTAAACCATATTTTAAAATTTTACCATAGGCATACATACATGCCAACTGTTCAGATTAAAGAGGAACATTCCTCTTTTTGGGAGAAGATAATTATCATTTTAATGCACGTGTTCCTCTTCCTGTACAAATTTGTCTGTAGTATTGAATAGGAGAGTTAGGATTGTTCCTCTTTTTTTTGAAAATAGCATAATTTGTACAGATTTCTGATTTTCAAATGTTGGCATGTATGGGCATAGGGCACATGCATAACAATACAACAATTGAATGGAATCATCCCCAGACAGATGGGGGAGGGGGGGGGGGGGTATACCTGCGTACCATTTCCAGGAATAGAATGCATACATGTGTCATAAAGTGCCGGTTTCATTTATTTTACAATCTTCGTTCAGGTTTATACTAGCCATCACCTTCAAATGCATCATACATTTTATCTATGTACCGTATGTGCCTACATATTAAGAGTCCCAAGTCCAAGTTTACAATGTGCACGCTATCTCTCTGAAATCTCTGTAAACACAAAGTATAATATTACTGCAGTCATACGCTTAACACGTGAACTCTCAGGCATGTTGACACATACTGCATGTATGAACAAGACACAAGTATGATGGTAGAATATGCGTTGAAGTATTTTTGAAGATTCACCATAGTTTAAGCAGGGTCCATGGTTTAAAGGTACTATGTCCCTTTTGCAGCCAACCTCAAATCATGGACTTACTAATAAGTCCATGCTCAAATGCTGTAGAACTTTGCAGGAATTATGAATATGTCATGTATGTCCTATCTGTGAAATTTAAACGTTAGCAGTGTCCTCATATTCAAATTATGTAAGGAAACACGTTTACTTGCTAGACTTCACTGTCAGACACTATTGAGTGACCGACTGGCTTTTTTTCTTCTTTGGTAATAACTAGTGCTGTAACCAAACGTTTAACCGTCCGGTATCCGACCGCCGATGGCGGATTCCGTTTTCAATTGGACGGTTTCGGTTAAACGAAAAAAAAAAAAAATTAAAAAAAAAAAAAAAAAAAAAAAAAAAAAAAAAAAAAATCGTTTTTTTTTTTAAAGTTTCGATTTATGCCCCTCCACCTGGCAATGTCTCCCAGCTCAGTAATCTGTTTTTTGACTCACCACTCCGAAACTAAAACAACACTCCAATTTGTCTGTCATCTTCAATATGTACTTTATAATAAAAATTCATCCAACTTTTACACATGGCGTACCACAAGGTTCTATCCTAGGTCCTCTACTGTTTTTTTTATTTACATTAATGATCTTACACATTCTTCTAAAAACGACATTGTTACTATTATTTGTGACAAGTTCACACGCACGGATCAGCGCCTTCAAATGCACCTCGCAGTTAAATGAAAGTCCTGGCTTGCTGCCGACAGAGTCGGTCAAAAAAAAAAAAAAAAAAAAAAAAAAAAAAAAAATCGTTTTTTGTTTGTTTTTTTTTCTTCAATTTAATTTTTTATTCGTTTAACCGAAAACCGTCCGGTTTTGACTGGCGGTTAAACGGAATTGGAGATATCCGTGATATTACAGCACTAGTAATAACATACATGAAAAGAGTTGTAAAGGGTACATGAGCATTTGTCTACATCAATAACCCACTTCTTGTGATGGCCAAGATTAAACTGATTGAATCTTTGCGCAGCATAAAACGTATGACCATTCGGTACAATTGTCTGAAAATCAAGACTATTACTTTTGGGCTCTATAGCCCTAAAGTCGATTTGACAACTAATAGTCGTTATTTTCCCACTTGAAGACATTTTCAAGCCCCACCTTTTTTAGGGAAGTTCTAACTAAGTATTATCTTTCAAATGCAGTTGGAATTTAACTTTTTCATTTTTTTGGCCTGCAAATGGGACATAGTACCTTTAAGAAACCATGCATCAACTAAAAATGATGAATGCCAGATGAAATTTTTGTCTCATGAAATATCATCTGTGATGAATGTGTGAACTCTTTTTTTATTCAATAGTTTTTAAAGATCTTTAGAATTGTAGAGAAAGAAAATAATTTTATTATAATTTATCTTTGCCTAAAACATGATCTTAAACTTTTAAATTTTGATTAACCCTTTTGGAGTAAATTGAAAGAATGTCCTACAATAATAAGAATAACAACACTTAAAATTTAGAACCTGTGAAAGTGTTAGTAAAGATTTGTTCTGATTGAAATTATACTAATTACATGGATGCCATAAATTTCAATGTAAATATTTTTTAACAATTGGAAGTTGTTCTTTGTAGGTAGTTTTTACCGGTATATTAATTTCTTACTGTATTGTACACCTTAACTTTTATTCTTGCTTTGTCACTGCAAAATAATATCCCCATTATTCATTTACATTTTTCACTTCATGAAGACGAATGAAAATAGGTAACAAAGTAAATAAAGATATTAAATGGGTCATTGAACATTTTTCATTATTCTTGAAGTTTTATAGGTGTGTGAACATGGCGCTGCTCCTGCACAGCTCAGTACAAAATGAGTTGAGATGACTGAACAAAAGTTAACTTGTTGTACTGTGTTTGTTCTGGAGAAAAGAGATTGGGTTTGTGTGACTCAAGTTCCAAGGAATTTGCATTGTTTTTGTGTAATATGGAGCTGTTTTCCAGTTCGCCTGAGTGACAGACTGAGTAATTTGAGCACAATTATCTATAAATACATCTTGTGGGATGCATTTTCTGGGTATTGAAGGAGGTTGCAGCTCCATGTAAAAGGGATTCTCTTTTTTCTTCTTTTCACAGATATTGTCACAGTGTATTATATTTTCCACAGCATTATGTGATATGAATTAAAGTACTGTTTGATATTTTCAAGATAACTTAAAATTGCTTGAACGGAGTAATTATCTTGTATCTATAAAAAAGGAAGAATAAGAGATTTCCGGTGAAATTAAAGTTATTTTCATTTGTTATTTAAATTGTAAATCCTTTTTGCAAAATAAATCATATAAAAGAAGGCCTACAAAATGGCACGTCTTAATCATCAACTGTAGTGAAATAAGAAGTAGGGTGTATACTTGTACATTTAAAAGACTACTTGAGAGTTGAGACATACTTGTACATGTATAACGCCAGAAACCAATGTACACTGTTTGATGATGTGGGGACTTTGTAAACTGTGTTCTCATTCAAAGTGTAAGAAAAGTTTTTAAACAATTTGCTCAAAGTCAGTAAAGACTTTTTCTTAAGTCAGTAAATGCTTTACTCAAGATAAAAACTATTATAGAATCAGGGGAAAAAATCACGGGGGCTCAGGGCGAATTAGCCCCCCGAAAAGCTAAATAGAGCCCCTGAAAGTCATAAAAGAGCCCCCCAAATTTGCATAGAGTTCAATGCAAAACAAATTAAAGAATGATTTTTTCAAGCAAGCTTGAAAAGGAGCCCCCCAAATTTAAAAAATATTTTCTCCTTGTATAGAATACTTGATGCTGTGGGTATATCTAGTCTAGGTATATCCCACTGCTGCCACCCTACAATGGAGTGCACAGTTTCAACCATCAATTTTTAAAACTCTTTACTCATGTCAGTAAAGCACTTTATTTAAGTCATTGAAGCTCTTAACTCAAGTCATCATAACCAATGTAGATCACATTTATGCTGTGGGATCATATCATATTCCACTACTGCCACAGTGAGACATCAGTCTGAGTTTTAAACTTTAACTCCAGAAGCATTTTGGTTAACCTCATATATAGTTCACTGAAAGTCTTTACAAAAGTCAGCAAAACATTTAATGTCATTGAAGCTCATCACTCAAGTCATAACTATCAATGTAGATCGCTTTAATGCCATGGGTTGGTATCCCACCACTGCCATCATGTAATGGATTAATGAGATTCCACCCTGAAATTAAATTCATCCCAATGTGACAATTTTGCTGTATCAAACACTTTTTTTGGGTATTTGCTGAGACACCTTTGCATGTTTTGTTTTCTTTGTATTGCTATCAATAATATTGTGAATTGAATATCCAGGAACATATACATGTAGAATAGTTTCAAAATTTTGAGTTTGCCACTTGATTTGGAAACAAGCTCCTGAAATAATCACCTTTCAGAAGACTTTGGAAATTGTGATATGGCCCAAACTTTAGTCTGGCTGGAAATCAGACTTCTACTATAAAAGTTGTAGCTTGTAAAGCGGGTTCGTGCACTGTAGAATTGAAGGTTCCTTCCTCGGCATGGTGGTTGCTCCATGCTTTTAGTTTTTTGATGGTGGAGAAGACGGGACTCCTGCTAGTAGTTTGGATATGGCCAATTGGGGATAAACAGAGATCAGAAAGTCAACATTATCACAACACACAGCCCGGTAGAGATTCTTTTTCTTCTTAGGAGCAGAATCTGGGACAGAGTGACACAGTTAGTGACATCAAAACAATGCTAGGAATTCAGGAGTCTGCTGATTCAGAGCTTCAAATGGAGGAGTGATTGGGTCTCGGGGCAGAGTCTTCTTTTAGTTTTACTCCTGCTGTAGTATGTAAGGTAGATGAAAGGTAGACGTACCTTACAGTGCTTTCAGGCCGTGGGGTCATGTTCAAGTCTTGCATATAGTAAATGGTTCTATTCCATCGTGGAACTGGACTATACCGGTACATGATGTATCTTTATCTTTGTGATTCTTGAGTAGGAGTTTGATATTTGTTCAATCCTCAAAAGTACCCAATAGGCCAAGCAATAGAAATGGACAGTGGATCGACACCATGTATTTCATTTTTGTTCTTGTCCAAACTGTGGCACGTACCATGCAGGGAAACTACAGGTACATTTAGGATGTCCTTAATTGCAAGTACAAAAGTGCCAATTATCTATAAAGTATCAAACTATAAATCAGTTCTGTATTTGATACTGCAAGTAGGCGTACATATATTTACATTTTAAAATAAGCTTTGACTAGTTTTAATCTAGCATATTACAAAATATTAGCTGATACAAATTAAAGCTCCAATCTTTCATGCAGGCATTTGATAATGTTACAAAATACCTTCACATTTCATAAATTGCTATGATTTTTTGTAACAGTGCATATATCAGAATGGAGAAATATGTTACATGTAGAATATTATGAACAATGGCAGGTCCACACTTTGCAATCTCATGTAGGCATATACATTTGTATGCCTAAAGAAAATGATAAAGACATGGCAACTCCAGGATGTATTCTTCCTGTATTGCAACATATGGAATGTTGTACAAGAATCGAAAAAGGCTTGAGTTGTATAAAGGATCCTGTGGAATGCCAGATGTTTATCATTCTTGGGAGACACACCCTCTACAATCTGGACAAGTTGTAACCCTAGACCGAAATGGAAGGGGTTGGGAATCACAGACAGGTAGCCTGGGTACAAGGAAAAGTGATGTTCCTTTTTCTTCTCCCTTATTTATAGAAAACAATAGGAGAACAATTATAGGAGAACAATGTACGAGATAAATGAGTGTTAGGACTTGACTCGCACCCACATAATATCTATCCATTCACATTCAATTCAATTTCAATTTTATTTCTGTTTCCAACAAAGCATAACAAATTAATTATAATCATTTACAAAACTTAAGGAATACATATTGGCAACAGATTAAATGCTTTTATCATATCCATTCATGAATCAAACAGAATCTCTTATATTCCTGGCAAGGGGACGTGAATACTCAAGTTTCTCTTTTCAATGATTATAAAAAAGAAAAAAAGAATTATAATCATTTACAAAACTTAAGGAATACATATTGGCAACAGATTAAATGCTTTTATCATATCCATTCATGAATCAAACAGAATCTCTTATATTCCTGGCAAGGGGACGTGAATACTCAAGTTTCTCTTTTCAATGATTATAAAAAAGAAAAAAAAGAAAAACTTATAATCCAACAGTGTTAACCCATTGACTGCTGAATTTTCATATTACCATAGGATCCACCCAGTTCCCATTGGCAATGAGTTAAGAATGTAGACTATATATACAAACAGATCTTTATTACTCTGTATACATTGGGCCATGTAAAATTGATTTCATGTTGATCGTCCCCGCCCGCTTCCTTTTTGGGGGCCGCCTCCTATTTTTTGTTATTTGTTTTTTTTGAATTTTTTTTTGATTTTTTTTTTTTTTTGAAAGAAAAAAAACATGAAAAACACTGCTAAAATGGCTCTATTTCTGATTTAAAAAAAAAAAAAATTGTCGGCGGCCATCATGAAAAAAAATAGCCTCGACTGTCAGGGAAAATGTACCGAGCGGCCATTTTGAGCAGCCATTTTGAAATATCAAATATCAAATAACATGGTACACCCTCCTCCTCTTTTTCAAAAAATCTGGACGATCAACATGTAATCAATTTTACATGGCCTTGTAAGTGTAATGAAAGAAGGCCAATATGTAAAATGTAATTCACACATGTACATTTACATGTGTGCTAGCCATTTGAAGAATTGAAATCTTTTTTGTTTAAATAACAATGTTCAAACCCACTCTTATGTAATTTATGCATATATAAGAAGGCTCATTATGTATTCTTAGATTTTACAACAATTCTTGAACTCAGGATTAAAGTAAAATTAGTGGTGTTAGATATAAAATGTAGCTTGATTTGGTTGAAAGATTATTTTTGGTGTAGAGACTTGAGCTAAATTACTTTCTAGTCAATAATGCTGATAACTTCTTATATTTTGTCATTTGAGTTACAGTAGGCCTAGTCTGTGAACAGGAATACAATTATTGCACAAGCATTTGAGTTTAAAAGAAAACCTTTTGTAAAGACGTACAATTAGCCTTGAATAGAATAAACCTCTAATATGAATAAGCAGACAATGACCAATGCTGTATTGACATTTCTTTCCAAATCTTATCTCCAAACACATGTTTTCCCAAGTCAAAGGAAGAAAAGCAAATAGTTTAGATGAGTGATATATTTCTCTATTTATTTATCTATTTTGGGAATGTAATTAGATGGCTAATATCTACCCATCCCTGTGATATGCAGGTAGATAAGATGTGTTGAATGCTTGCTTGTTGTATTAGATACTTTATCTTGCATTTTGCCCTGACTTGACCATGGAAGGAAGTCAAATGAGGTATGACTTCATCAGCTCAAGATTACCAAATAACCCGCTATTTTAACTATCCCGATCGCAAATTATCCAGCTAATTTCTGTCCTCATCAGCCCGCAGTTGCCATTAGCAGGCTATTTGGTCAAGATAATCATCCTAAGATGTCTTGGGCTAGTTTGCAATGTATCCCACTATTTGGCAAAATATTCTGCTATTTGTCTGGCGCGTCCTCGCCAGCCCGAAGATTCGCACTATGCGCGCAAGCTAAGGAAAATTTCTCGAGTTAATTTCTCTAGGTCGAGTCTTGAGCTGATGATGACGCGATTTGTAACTTCAGGCTTATTTCCCAAATCTTGAGCTGATGAAGACATACCGGTACCTAATGTATTGTGCCAAATGTTATAGGAGGAGGTACATGTAGGGAAGGGAGCTTCCTGAAAGTTGTGTACATGTAGCAGAGATGCCAACCGTTACGGTTTCGCCGTATTTGTTACGGTTTTAATGCTCTTGTTACGGCGTTACGGTAAACAGTCAAAAGGTTACGGGGAAACGATAAACAAAAGTACATTATAGCGAATGCCGCCTCATCACATAGCCTCCGTACACAGTGCTGCATGTCGCACGCATTTACGAACTCATAAGTTCACTGAATTTGACTACACTGGATAGGCACTTTCGCGCACATGGGCCGTCCGCCGCCATCTTGTTTAATTCAGAAACAAGACGGCCGCTACGTGCGGTCGTGCCTTTTGGGGGGAGCATGGGGGTAGAGGATCGTGCGCGCGGCCCCCGCAATACCCATTCATAGTATAGTAGCGAAGACTTCGGTGATTCAGCGGGCGCATTGCAATAGTGCGGTATACGGTGTGTTGTTGTTCGTGAACGCCGGGCCTAGCGGCCTGGGCTGGTGTGTCTGTGGTGGTACTGGTGAGTGTACGTGTGCGTGTGTAGGATACGAGTTCTGCCATTTGACTGTGGATTCGAATTTGCCATTCAACGCTTGAATGAAGTGTTTTCTTCCTGAATATTATCATGGATTCACTCAAAAGAGCGAGTACCCGAGGAGGAGATCCTTTGACTGGAAATAGATTTAAAAAAAACGTTTTTATGCACATCTTTATTTTGGACTTAAAAATGGTAGGTTCGAAATGCAGTAAGAGTGATTGGGTGTTTGTGTACGTTTTGCGCGAAAATTATGCTGCGATGTCTTGCGTTACGGGAAGACCCCCATTTGTTACGGACAAATATGGTAAATTTTACTGACAGCCATCCTATAGGGTTGGCATCTCTGATGTAGACCTTCAATTGTAATTTGTCTTTCACGTGTTGATTTATGTTCTGTGATATCCTTATCATTATTGCATACATGTCTATAGGCATCATTTTATGAATACGTAAATGTAAGCAAGATGGATTCACAAATAAGTAGTATACCGGTAGTTACAACAGCTAGGGCCCAGGCCCACATACCTGTGAATGGAGGCCTACATATCTACAGTAGTTGAAAAACAATAATTGTTGCAATGAAATTATCAGACTATTTATAGGCTTATAAATATGCGTGTTATGTCAGACTTGTCAGTGACATTGTAAACCCCAAACCAATATAGTCCTATATCTTCAAGGTCAGCCATTGACAAGGCAGTCTCGTGATCAACTTCAGCTGTTTTTTCACCAAACCCTCCATATATAGAAACATTTTATGATATCATACCGATGTTATTTGCAACCTGAAATTGGGTTCACATTCAAGATCACGGATCGAGCGGCGAGGACGGTGATGGTTTGAAACCCATTACATGCCCCTTGTCACAAACAACTTCATGGAGTTTGGGTCGCATGTTATGTGGGTCAGGCAGGCAGGCAGGCGATCTTCTTCTCCCTTGGCATGTCATCATCAGCTCGAGATTGCCAAATAGCCCACTATTTCTGATTTCGGAAATAACCCTGAAGTTATAAATCACGTGTTCATCAGCTCAAGACTTGACCTTCGAAACTTGAAACTCGAGCTTGAGAAATTAGCTCAAGATATTTTGCTCGGTGTTCACGTATAGTGCGAGTCTTCGGGCTGGTGCAGCCGTACTGGACAAATAGCGGGATATTTTGCAAACTAGCCAAAGATATCTTGGGATGATTATCTCAACCAAATATCCCGCTAATTGCAACTTCGGGCTGATGAAGATGCAATTTAACTGAATAATTTGCTATCGGGATAGTTCAAATAGCGGGCTATTTGGCAATCTCGAGCTGATGAAGATAGGCCTCCCGTGACTCTCCCCCTAACGACTCAACTCTCATCAGTTAGTGCATCCATTTGTTTTCTGGTCCCGATTCTCTGATAGCTAGTGTGCGGTGCAGACAGATGCTAGCTGGTATGAGCGGTATCAACGATGATGGATCCTCACAGAGCAAGGGAATGAGAAGAGGTCACCTGTAAGAATGCGAGCGTCAATAGGGCCATTCACACTGGATGTGGAAACCATCCATTTTCCTCACATTCGGGAGATGTAGACAACTAGGCAACCCACAATGGAATCGAAAAACGCACCTCAGGGGGGGGGGGGGGGGGGTTTCAGAAAGATCCTAAATTGAACTTACATGTATCTCTAAGTTTGACTTAACAATTACGGTAAGCCGTTAGCATCTATGAAAATATTATGTAAAAGTTTGTTTAAAAGGCATAAAATGTCGATTCAAATGATTCATATTTTCTATTATCAAGGAGATTTCATGTTCTTGATGTGGAATTTTTAAAAAGTCTAAAATACTTGAATTTTCGCTTTTTGAATATGTTTTATTTTAAGAATACAAATGGCTCTCTATAATGTTTAAGTCAAACTTATAGTTAAGTTTGACTTAGGATCTTTGTGAAACACTCCCCTGGAGTATCATTTTTTTGACACACTGGCCAAAACACCACTGGATTTGCAGCATACAAATGTAAATCACAAGTAGCACAACTCGGCAAACTCGCCCCCAAAAAGAATTGGTAAACAGTAACATTTATTTCTCCTTTTTTTTTCAGTAATGTAAATGGGGCCTTTTGTGGTAATCCTAAACTGGTGGTGTTATGTAGGAGTTGGGGAAACAGCTAGTGACAAGCGGGTGCAAGTGTGACACCGGTTCCCCTTTCTGTTTTTTGACAAAATGCCTGAGTTGTCTGGGAAATGACTTCTACAAGCCTACAGATAAGGGTTATTTTGAGGTATGGGGTCTGCATATGATGTAACTTGATCTAATGCGTACATGTTGACAAATAAGGAGATGCATTATACATGTAGAATTGAGAACAGTCAATTTTATGTTGTTCCTCATCGATGTGTGAGATTGCTTCTAAGACAAATACATGTAGAGCGAAATGAGAAGAGAGAGATGGCGAAATATAGGTCTACATTTATGTAAAGAGTATGCAAGTCCAAATGAAAGGGAGAGAGGAGAGAGGAGAGAGGGGGAGAGGAAAGAGAGAGCTCTATGGGAGAAAAGGGAGATAGAAAATAGTGCAAGCACTTATAAATAAAGAAAGAGTAAGAGAAAGAGAGAGAGAGAGAGAGAGAGAGACGTACAGGGGAGATACAGATGGCAGGAAAATGGGGAGAAGAGGAAGATGGAAAATAGTGCAAGCACTTATAAATAAAGAAAGAGTAAGAGAAAGAGAGAGAGAGAGAGAGAGAGAGAGACGTACGGGGGAGATATAGATGGCAGGAAAATGGGGAGAAGAGGGTGATAGAAAATAGTGCAAGCACTTACATGTATAAAGAAAGAGAGAGAGCGCATGATGAAGACAATAACATGCAATGGGAAAGAATTAAGTAGCCCATGTAGACCTTATATGTAGATTACATCATACATGTACATCAATGTCTCTATAGATGGGTGTACTTGTTTATTCTTCCATTGTCTTCAATAATGGGGACATGCATCAAGCAATATATTGATTTTCTTCTTCCCTTTCCCTCTGTTGTTCCAAACAATAACCAACCATTACTAGAGACATCAACAGATCCCTCAGTCTTAAGGGACCCATTCCAATCACCAACTCCCCCTCAAGAACAATGCTATGGGCACCTCCCTTGGGCAGGGTTGGAAATTACATGTACTGGTACATTTATATATTTTTAATGCTTTTATTGCCATTCAAACGAATGTTTCTGGAAGGAGCTTATTGATTTTTTTGAGATATTATTGCAAGTCATTCTTATGTTTTGCATTGATTATACAGCACATGTTCGTCGATTTAATTGATGGATCACCAATAGTCTTTGTTCACTTCAAGAAGTGGGTAATAAATAATAATAATAATCTTTTAGTCCACTCCAAATTTTATTAAACCAAAATGAAAATTCTTTTTGCCCGATTGATCGTGAGCCCGGCAGCCACTGAGCAGCGCCAGATCGACTTTGCTCTATCCCTTAATGTTGAACGCCAAACAAGGTAGCAGCAACTCCCATCTTTTATCGTCTTTTGGTATGATGCGGCCGGGGATCGAACCCACGACCTCCCGGTTGTGAGGCGGACGCTCTACTGACTGAGCCAACACTCCGGTCAGGGGTGAGGGGACAAACATGTATCATAGGTCTATGTGCATTACATCAGGGTTCGACACTAGAAGGCTCCCATCTTGGTCTCAAGAAATATCTTTTTTTAAATATATATATAGGGCTCATGCATGCAGACTCTACATATTTGTTATCAAAAAACCCTCACAAAGTGAATGTGTAGCATGTTTCAGAAGTTTGGGTACATTTTGTGCTTTTCTTTCATTTGAACAATTAACCCTGCATACAGGCCCTTCTCATCCCATTTGTATGTATTCATGTAGAATCTCTTTATAAAACAAAAATCAAGATGGATAATATGAACTTATAACAATTTTAAGTAGGATTTTAATTGTTATAAGTTCATATTATCCATCTTGAATTGTATTGACTTGTAGCTTTAGTTCATAGAGAGCAAAATAATCCATACTCAAATTAAAATTTTGTGCCAGGAAAGATGGAAATTATTTGTTTACACAACATTTGTGCTACAGTGTATGTACTATAGTGCAAATTCTGGGGTTAAACAGAAGTAGTGCATGAATACTACAATTCTAAACAATACTTGAATTGCTATACAGAGGGAATGCATTCTTCCAAATATAGTTTTTGGAACTCTGTGACAAAATCAATCTTCCCTCGACCATTTATAAGATCTGCCCTCTGATTACATGGTTGAGGCTAGGCTTCCATTCAGAGCTGCAGAAGGGAGGGGTTCCACCGATAGAGTATTGATCAGTGACAACCCGCTATCTCTTTGCCATCTTTCATACAATCTGTCAGAAATAAGATCGAGGGTCTTGATAAGGGGTTATTAAAATGCACCGCTTCAGACTGGACGTCGTCGCTGCGTTCCGATGTGAACTTCGTCAGCTTGGTATTCCCATCGCCGTAAACATGGTGTGATCTTTAATTCAGTGCTGTGAAGTGTGTAGTGTGAATCTACATACTGTCTTGTTGGTACCTGTATTAATTATCATGTTATGTGAATTGTGGACATATCTTCTTCACAAAAGGTTTTACAAATTTTGACCTGAGAATATACCTTTTTTGTGATTTCTGTGGGAAATTGATATTTTGTCACTATTATTAATCTTGAGGAAAAAACTATCTGTATTTTTCTCTTTAAAAATTGTTCTTTTGATTTGTATAGGAAAGTTTCATTTTCTCAGGGTATTTTTTATTAATCTTGGGAAAAAACTATCTGTATTATTCTCTTTTAAAATTGTTCTTTTGTTCATGTTTAAAAAGATAAATTTCAGTAGGAGAGTTGCATTTTCTCAGGGCATTTTTTATAGATAGGTACTGGTATATATATTTTTTTATCAAGGCTCTTCTTGTAATTTTCCAGAGCATATTCACATTCGCTTGTCTGTTCTTGCCAATTTTATGCTAATGTATTAGTCCGGGACCCTGGGTTTAGAATCAAATGAAATGTTGCTCATAATTGTTTGAAAATGAGAATTTTCATGTGAAAGAAAACAATAGAATGAATGAACTGACCAGGATTTTTAACCTCCTACCTCCAACTTTCAGTCGAGCGACTGAACTACTTTACCCTAGCCCTCTATTTTTTCCATCTGCATTTGCTTCAGAGTCATTGAATATAAAATGCACTGGGCAGGGATTTGAACCTTCAACCTTACAATTTCAAGTGAAATGAACCCCTATACCATGGCCCTCTATATGCTCCATCTGTGATTATACAGAGCCTTCAAATATGACTTTGATCTGGGAAGGATTTGAACCTCAAACCTCCACTTTAGAAGTCCAGTGAATGAACCACTGCACCATGACTATCTATGTGCTCTATGGTTTCAAAGCCATTGGATAAAATGCTCTGGGCTGGAATCTGAACCTTATAAACCTTGCAATTTAGAGTCTAGTGAAAGAACCCCTGTACCATGCATGGCCCTCTGTGTTATCCACCTGTGGTTGCACATCAATTTAGTATAAAATGGACAGGAATTTGAATCCCCACCCTTGCGATGTAGAGTCAAATGAACGAACCCCTATACCGTGGTCTCCTCATGTGCCACATACATGTACATGTATGTGGTTAGCGTTTGCTTCCTTTTGAATAGTAACACAGTTTTGTGGTTATGAAAACATCAGCTCATCACAATACAGAGATGTACCTAAGAGGAGGGGTAAATCAATACAGCATTTGTAGTCTAATGTGTTATCTGGAAAAGTAGACCAGGGGAAGAAAACATTGGGAAGAAAACGTTGAGAAGTATAGACCAAGGACATGTTGAGGGAAATTGTGAAAGGGATTTCCCAAAAATTGCAATGACTTCAAAGAAATCAACTTACCGGATACGTGCAAGGGAAATTTCAGTAGAATATACTGCATCACCTACCAGTATGCAAGTATATATATGAACATCATACTGACAGGGACCTGCATGTTACATAATACTGAACATGATTTCTATATATGACTGTCCCATGGATATAAAATAGTATATCCTTAGCTGTACAATAGGGTACAAATATTGCTCAAAGGTTGATCCCCTGAAATCATATGCTATCAATGTGTATAGAGTATTAAAGGTTAAACTAAAAGAGTTGAAATAACCAATTTTTATGGGAGTACTTTCAAAACTAGAACAACATCTGTATAAGCTTTTGTGTCTTGTTTAGTCAGCAAAATTAAAAGGATCAAACTACCTATATCTTGTCATTATCAATTTGGGTATTACATGCCAATCGTTAGCGTTTTTTGCCATGATATCCCTCATAAGACAATCACGTGGAAGAGCTTGCACGAAGCAGAGTAGGCAAAAGTTTATCCAAAAACGGGTAAATTTTCAGTGACTGCGTATAGGCCCTGCCAGTAAAAAGACTTATGCTATTACACTCAACAGTTGTATTGAGGTAAGGATTGGATGAATAACCTCGTCATCAAATATTTATACTTTTGCATGAGCTTCATTTTCTTGTGTGACAACGGAATGCAATTGTTCTTGTCGTTCCTTTAAACTTGTGTGCTAATCGTGCATACAATGTGAAGTGAGAGACAAGTATATATTTGTTCTCAGTAATGATTTTTATCTGCAGATAGTTGCTCATTAGCAGCCACTTCTTTTCATCCAGAATGGATTGAAAGTTTAGAAAAAGCATCAAACACGATCAATACCCAATCGTCTGTGTCGGGATACACTAACTTTAATTGGGTCTCGATCCGCGATCGTACTCTCTTTCTACGTGTTAAAGGTACTATTTCCCATTTGCAGGCCCAAAAAATGAAAAAGTTAAATTCCAACTGCATTTAAAAGATAATACTAATTTAGAACTTCCCTAAAAAAGGTGGGGCTTGAAAATGTCTTCAAGTGGGAAAATAATGACTATTAGTTGTCAAATCGACTTTAGGGCTATAGAGCCCAAAAGTAATAGTCTTGATTTTCAGACAATTGTACTGAATGGTTATACGTTTTATACTGCGCAAAGATTCAATCAGTTTAATCTTGGCCATCACAAGAAGTGGGTTATTGATGTAGACAAATGCTCATGTACCCTTTACTGCTCTTTTCATGTATGTTATTACCAAAGAAGAAAAAAAGCCAGTCAGTCACTCAATAGTGTCTGACAGTGAAGTCTAGCAAGTAAACAGGTTTCCTTGCATAATTCGAATATGAGGACACGGCTAACGTTTAAATTTCACAGATAGGACATACATGACATATTCATAATTCCTGCAAAGTTCTACAGCATTTGAGGTTGGCTGCAAAAGGGACATTGTACCTTTAAAGGAACACTACAGCAGTGAAAAGAATCTCAGGGACCTAAAGAAAATGTTTGTGCATTTCTCTTTCATTCTAGTTACAGTACATACCCCCCTCCCCCCTCCAGCAATTGATAACTGGAAAGTCTACCCTGATGTTAATTTGTTTTTGATAGAGTCTGACCAAAAGGTCTCACAAATGATGTCGGATCTTAGAACATGCTCCATATACACCTGTACCTTTAATCAAGCAGTTGCCATAATATAATTGTCCTTGGTAGAGTACCTATCTAGTGCACCTTTCCCCAAACTTCTTTCTTTCACAACTAATCTCCTATTGTCCTAGACTCCCCGCCCATAGGCTGCATGAAAGCCCATTGTCAGCCCTCCATTGACGCAAGCCCAATGTTTTGGCTGTGACGTCATTGGTCGAGTGGTCAGAAGTGGCCTGAGCACTGTCCACTTTTGATGTGATACAGACCGTGAATTGATTCGAGTGGTCATCCTTCTGCTAGAGAACAATCCCCATTTTGATTCTGTTTCGATATATTCCTATACGTTTTTGCTCTTTCTTTTTATGGTTCATTTATTATTTATTGAGGGCCATTTTGAAAGGATCAGTTTGTTTTTTGGTGATGATTTCACCCGTTGCTATCGCCTCTCGCCATCTATCAATTCCCCCGTTTTGTTGTTTTATGGTGAAAGGGCTCGTCTTCTAGTTTTTGCCCCTCACAGAAAAGCGCTTGATTTCCACCACTGGTATTGCAAAGAATGAATTGATTCACAAGTTTTGATAGTCAGCAAATAACCTCTGTTTATTGTCAATAAAAACAGCTCAGCCATGATAATGCAAATATATTACTTGCGTCCCATTAACACTACCATATCATATTTTTTATCGTGAATGAAATGCTTTATAAAAAACGCTATTGAAATGAGAATTATGAAGGATGATTTTATGAAGCTGTTTAAGTAATTTTTGTAGTAAAAATTAATTAAGCATTTACAATAATTATGGACATTATTATTTAAGTACTTGGATTATATACCTCAATCAGATAAGAAAAAGATATAAATAGGACAATAATTGTTGGTTTTTATTAAAGAATTAACAAACAAAAAATCTTTTAGAGAACTTACATTTACAAAAACAATTTTCTAGTACTTGTAGGTCCTTAAATCTCTCTTTTTTTTCTCCTAAATTATAATAATAAAAATAATAATAATAATTCTCTTTCATTCATTTAATTCATGTAGACAGCTATATAGTTTATTTGTAGGCCTGCATGCATCTACAATGTCTGTTTCATTTAATGAGATGCTAAGTTGAGATGAATAGGCCTAAATCTTACTTTTTAAATAACAAATTAACATTTTATAATAAGCCTTTATATTACAGGTACATGTAGTTTGCAGTTGGCAATATAGAACAAGGCTTGTGTAACATCAATAACAAATCCAAAAATATATAAGGAGGGGGTGGAAACCATATCTTGCCTCAATTTACAGGCCTATAGGCCTACTTGACATTTTACAAGTTTGTCATTTATATAATTCAAGAAAGGAACCCACTCATGGCAGAGTCATATTGTGTAGGCGGGAATTCCTTTGACCACTCCCCTTGGGATGTGAAGAGGTCAGAGGTCACTGGGGTCAAAATATTGATCACTCGGTTCAACTGATGTGAAAAATGATTGTGATTGTGTCGTAATATCTGCAGTATACAATTTGTTATACATGTGTTTTACACAATACACATAGGCCTTCTTATGAAAAGTTGCATCTTGTGTGAAAAACTAACTAGTGGCCCTTCGTGTAATATGAAAGAATGAGCAAATTTAAAAGATATATCCTAAATTGGACGGTTCCCTGACACGTCAATGGAGATGGAAAGAGAGTCTGATAATCTGGTATTCCCTAGAAACATTAAAAACAAGAATGTGCCCTCTATTGGTGCACCCAACAATAATCTCAGGCCTCAAAAGGCTTTGGAAGATAGTTAACACCTCATTATTTTACCAGTGCAGAAGGAGAATCCTGGATCCATCCCTGTAATGCGTTTCAGATCCTTTCCCCCAATTTCCCCTAAACTTGAAAATCAACTTGAACATTGGAAGTTTCCTGAAATGAAACAATACATTAATTCTGTTATTATTTCAACATACAGTCATACCTTATTCAATAATTGTTTGCAGGAATTGATATAAAAATAATTAATAAAATCTTCTTCTTTATTTCTTCTAGACGTTTACATGAAATGATGAGCAACCAACCGCAGCAGATTAACTCGCATTCTCCTCCGGGCACCAAAGAGGGCGTCCTAACCAATGGCCACCATGTGATCAACGGCAGTCCACAAAATGGCTCCCCGCCCGGCTACATCGAAATCAACCAAGGTCCCCTGCACCGCCCCATCCCGCCGATCCGGGTCCAGAGCGAGACACCGTGCCCTCCGTCCGCGGCCCAGACGCCCGTGCCCTCGGCCTCCCAGCAGCGGACCATCAAGCAGGAGGGGAGCTCAGGAGAAAACGGGTACGGCGCCGAGAGGGACGTACTGCCAGCTTTGTCCTCGTACAGCTGCGCAGTCCACAACGGGGAGCCACCCAAGACAGGGGGACAGGATAGGGGCAATGATGAGGGCGGTTACAGCGGAGAGAACCATCCCAAAAGTAAAGGTGAGGGCATTGATTCTCTAGATCTATAGGCCTACACTTTTCCCTAATGCGCAAGGGTATTCATAAAGTTTATTTTTTAGCTGCAACATTTACTGAAGAAAACAAGATAAAAGGAGAGAGAGAGAGAGAGAGAGAGAGAGAGAGAGAGAGAGAAGGAGATAGAGAGGGAGATGAGATAATGAGAAATAGAAAGAGATAGAAAGGGGCAAGGACAGATCATTCAGGAGAATTGAATATCTCCATTAGATTAACAATGTATTCCTTGCAATATGTACTTGTAACTTTTTACTACTGGAGTAATCAAATAAAGGAAGACATTTTGCTTAACTTTTAACCACCCCGTTGTCATATACAGTGATCAATTCTGCAAATGTAGGCCCTTCCACAGTTCCTCAGGCAATAGCTGTTAATGATACAGTTTAAGCAACATAAGAAAGCTTTAAAAAAAAAACCTCACTCACTGTATACCTCATCCATTGTACAAAGCCCTCACAGGCTTTTTATATTTACGTGTCAATCTTTGTGAGATTTGTATGGCAGGCAACGTTAACAATGACATAGGGGATTAACAGGGTGCAAATCATTAGCAGTTCAGCTAAATTGCCCCCATTCACCATGGAAGTAAATCATAATATTTATTTGATGATAGCATCTCTTGGTAAATGTGCCCTGACGTCGGCGCTCCCCCCTCCCGCACCCCCACCCCTCCCATCCAATTTCATCCTGACACGAGGCACTTATCACCGTTACGATCTGGTAGAAAGCAGTCAGTTACATTTAAATTTTGGCCCAGAAATGGCCCCCGGACTGACAATGCATGCCTCCTGTCGATTCCCCAACTATGAGGCCATAAATCCACCCTTTTTGACGGGCACCGGCCATGAATCTTCTGCCTATTATTCTTCTTCTTGTGATGAAAAGATGAAATATATTTGAGCGGGTTTTGTTCTGAGGGATGTTTTATGGTCTGTGTACAAGACTTTAGCAGTCATTTGTAACAGATCACAATTCGTCCCTCTTTTCACGAAGTGACGGTAGTGAATGAAAATCGCATACAATTTGCGTGCAGATTTTCCTCACTACCGTCACTTCGTGAAAACAGGAACGAATTCTGTCAGGGTATTCTTTTAGGAGTCTTCCAATATATGCCTCTTAATTGAAAGGACAGAGAGAATGAAGGGAGAAGTTAGAGAAGGAAGGGGTGTTCAGTCTCATAGCTTCTTTAAAAGAAATAGTTATGCCACCGGAAGTAGCTTCTGATTGGTCAGTCATCTCCAAATAGAGATTGCATATGGGAGGGAACTGTTTGGAGCTACACGATTTGACGACTCGCTTGCTTATGCTTAGATACGCATGTCACAACTATCTCTCTTAAGCCTATCTGCACTAGTTTGGCCAAGAGGGATTAGACCTCCCTGCATGGTCACTGACAGGTGGTTATCTCATCAAGTCAGCTCTAAATTAACACAAGAAAAAGGGGACCATGGGGACCAATGGTAACCGATTAGGCATTGTCTGCTATATAGAGGGCGCAAGTAGCTATAAGTTGTGCAGTGGGGCTTTTATATGCCATGGTCAGTCTGAGGAGTGAAAGACTATTTGGAGGGAGAGAGAGAAAAAAAGAACAGCCTGAGATATACAGAGAAGATAAAAAGTTGGAAAGGAGAATTACCATGGAATAAAGAGAGATAGGAGGAAATAGAATATAATATAAAAGCAGCCCTGACGACAGAGTGATAATATAAAAAGAAGAATGAGGAATACTAAACTAGAAAGACAGATTACAAGTGGGGGGCAGTATGGAGATTGAAGTCACGAAATGGGTAAATTTGTTATTAAGGATGTTTTGTCAATACAAATAAGGAACTTCAAGTAATTATCTCAAGGTACTGCAAGAACTTTAGCTTTCAAAACAAGTTTTGGGGTACTGTATTCTTTTTTAGTTATCTATAGAGTGCATCAAAAAGTCCTTCTGTTTAACGCCCTTGGACCCTTGTGTCCTTGTCAACAAAATTAATAGTACACCTCTTTGAACTAAATGTGTTATTCGAAACCAGATCTTATTGTTACAGGTTTATGACCTTAATTAAGAAGAAAAGGAAGACGCAAAAATAACCATTCTGAATTCTCCTAGTCTAACCTAACAGGGTAAAAACATATTCAGGTGTAATTATCCCGCACTTTTCAAAAAGAGTTTCGAGACTAATTTCAGGGAGCTTTCCTTTCTATTCAGTTTACACATCGGTTTCCTGATTGAATTTTAAATTAGCAATCTCCTGTGTTTCATTGTTATCTTTTGATCAATAGTTGAGAATTCTGCATCATTTAGCAAAGTCGCATTCAAATCAGATGGACTGCGAAGTGTTCAGAGTTCACGGGTTACTCGCTGATTTTACAAGAAGAAAGAGAACTATGGAATTATGATAATTGACATCAATATTTGTTGATGTCATGGGAGATAACATTCATGCTTCCCCATTGTTTGGGGTGATTTGAAAGAACCGTTTGGTTATCTGGTCACAGATCAGAGTTGTGAAATCCACCGCCGTTAAAAGAACCCCTTTTTGTCTGTCATTTTTTGTGGGTGGATGTGTGTTTGGGAGAATCGGGAGAGAGAATACAGATTCTATACTTTCAATTCAGTATCAGATGTGCTTTTTGTTCTCTATTCTTCTTTTGAAGATGAGGGAGAACGGGTAATTTGTTGCTAAAAACCCCCATCATCCTCCTAAAAGGCTTTGAGATATAAGCCTTGTCTCGCACTATCGGAGTCCAAGATCAGATAAGGAAGGCAGCAGACATTATCTAGGGCATTCTCTATGCAAGGCAGAAGAAAATTGTTTGATGGCATAAAGAGAGAACATAAGTATTCACAAAGTTTTGAGTCTCACTTCGATGATTCCAATAGGTTTGTTTTTGTGATAGCTCGCCTTTCATCAAACTAGCGTACTTCATCGCTGCAGTGCTTGCCGATTCTTTCAGCACAGTTCCAATTTGTGCGCAGCGTCGCGAGGCATGGGCAAACACAAACACACGGTCTGAAAGAATATATTGCAAAACCTGGATATTTTTTTCATCAAGTCAGTGATACCGACTTCTATGCAACAACACCGTTTTTTTATATTCATTCATTATTCTTTTTTGTCCCAGTTCAGCAAATGAATTTTGAATAGACTGGGACATACATTGTACAATTCCATCAATCAAAAAGCTGTCAGTGCCTTGGGGCACTCGCTAGCCTGTGTACAATTAACCGTGCTCGGCAAACAATTGTCTGATTGCGCATCTACGTCATCAAACTTTCTGAGAGTTTTTTTTTTTTACTTTAGAAGCTGAGCCTATTTCTCTCTGCAAACTCCAGGACAAGAGTGAAAACAGAAAATTATGTGTACATCTTTGGGAATAGGGGTTAGAAGATCCAGAACAATAGTGTTTTTCTTGATACTGTCTTATTGTCTACGCCATGGTTTCATTTTCATTTCAAATAAATCTACCATTTATTTGATTAACCTAATTTAGTCAGAGACTGGATCTGAGAATAGAAAGGAAAGTGAAAAAAAGAAGATTTTGTGAACTTGAAATAGAAAGTAAACCAGAGAGTAAACTTCTTAACAAAGAGCACAACAATATTAAGTGCAATGGTGCTTTGCAGCAATGATAATGGTCTGAAACTTTTCAAATTGAAATTTATTTATTTGCTTTTTGGTTAGAATTCATTATATTTTCTTTAGAGCAGTGTTTACCTCTTCACTCATGCACAACTGATGACACTTGATACGGATTGATTTTCATCCCTTTATGCAGTTTTAAAAATGAAAAAGCTAACTTTCGTTTTTGTCTTTTCCTTTTTCGGTGGCTAAATGATGATAAGTTTTCCAATGCCAGCACCTTTATTGATTATTTTATGTAAGTCTAGAGTTTCCTTTTACAAGTTCATACGTAGAGAAAATATATTGATTTCCATAAAAGGGAAACTTTATTAGCTTCATCAACTAGATGTAGCTATCCATTTATCATACTTCAGATCTACTGAGCTGATATTGATCAAATTCTGAGATTATTGTGATGTCAATTCCTGATATATTTTTAAAGGTTATAATACTAAATTTGTTTTCATGTACCGTAGATGCATTTGTTTGCATTTAAAAAAAATTGGAGCAGAGAGTATTTTTGAAAACCCCCCAAAGAGCTTTCGAAGTCAGAAAGTTCTATTAAACAAAACAAGAACAGTAACATGCGCTGAGGACTACATGAATACCACTTATAAAATGTCACTTTTAAATTAGAAAATAAAAAAGAGCTTTGAATGATTATCTCTAGGAGATTTTATCCTGGTTGTGGTAATTAATCTATAGAACTTTAATATTCTAAAACCAAAAAACTTTTGAGAACTATTGAAGACAGCAATTTTCACGACAAGAAACTTGTTGATAGCAAACTATTAGTGTAGTAGTATCAATTGTGATTGAATTATTTTGTGGCATATGAAACTTTCGCAAATCTGAATTAGAATCACCTGAAAAATATTTTATGCATATAAAGGTTACAATAAATTGGATTTGAAAAATTGAAAAAAATTGTAATACATTACTTGTTTTTAGGTCATTGCTGTAATGTAGTGAGAGGAAACAAAATGTGAAAAATGTGAAATTTGTAATGAAGTGCAAAATTTGAGATTGGCAGATCGAGGAGTGGCTGTATAGGTTTGGTTAGTCCAGATTCAGTCCGTTCGTTCTTTTTATCCCCCACACACATCGCGGTCTCTCCACTGATCGCGCAATCCCCAAATTTCCGTCCACATGAACGTCCAGACGAATCTGCCAGTGTCGGGGGTCAAAAGTTCGCGCTAATGTATGCTGACGTAGTGCCTTCGCTTATGCCCCAATGAATATGCATTAGTAACATCGTCGAGCTTTGTTTGTATTAGGATTATAGCCCTGCCGGAAACCTTGGACCATGCTGAAACTCTACACGCACTGCCCCGATGCAGTGGAAAACACATTGGGTGGAAGTCCATGGTTTTAGCCACTTACTGGTGTTTGGCCTACTACCAGGGAGCCCAACTCCCTGATCTCTTCACATGCATGCAAACTGTATTCTTGTCTGAATTCAATAAGATTCTGACTTGCAATCACTGCCATTATCTCTCGTTGCATGAATAAATCAGCAGTAAATTTAAGATGGTGGTCTCCTGCATTTGTCAATTAAGTTGAAATGATTTGTAAACCGTTGAATAAAGGTAGAATTATTATATAATTTTTGATTATATTATATGATCATAGGCCTATATAGTTGACTTTTATTAAAGTACCTCGTTTAACGAAATAATGATACTATCAATTATAATGATATGAAGGTCACTTAATTCAACATAAAAACGCTCAGGCATTTGACATGGCACATAAATATGTCTCTAAACAATTCTCTTTCGTTCATGACTCGTACTCGTTGGAATGATGAGCCACAGACAAATTTTATTTATATGTATTTGTTATACGGGGCAAACTTTCATATTTTCTTTGGGGTATATTGAGCTAGTATTAGGAATTTGGACCACCAAGATTAAAGGTATTACAAAGTTTTGGTATGGAGTCATGAATTCTGTTCAAATTAAAATATTGGAAGCATATGCGTTCCTACAATATTCATTGATCGTTGTCGCGGTTGAAATCGAGTCTGAAGTTATGAAATTATAAATACTAAACTCTTTATATTGTATAGCTCCCTCTCAAGGTCAAGATATTAATTTAGCTATGAAACAATGTTTCTTGACTAAAATCGACCGATTAGCTATTCCCGTTTGGAAATTATATATCACAATTACATATTCTGAGATTTTCATGGTCGCAACTACCATTGACGGCCATAGGCGCTATTTGAAATTTATCAAAATTTACCGGGAGCACCGGTAAATTTTTATATTCAATTTTTCTCGAGAACAGAAGGGGCTAATTTTGTTAGTGCTTATAATATATCCACAGGGGCATCCAAATATCTCAAAATTGTAAAGATTCACTATCTACCCAATTTTCAAAAATGATTTCCCAAAACTTTGTATTACCTTTAATATCATTCTTACGTGTTTTTTTTTCCCGAAGGACGGGAAAAGGGGAAATCTTGTTTGGGAACATGATGATCTGAACAGGGGGTCGGAATACTTTAGGTGTCGGGAGGGGAAAATAAGAACGAACATCAGTGGACGAAAGACATTCGTGGTTTAAGAAGAAAAAGAGTGGGCCTATTCCCAATTCTTTTGGCTTATTATTTTATTTCCATCTATAGAGAGTGAGCAAAGAGCGGCAAAAAGTCTAATGGATGATCCAATACGATTTACTTTTGGCTGTGAGCGCGCAAGTGACATCAATCAGATTGTACGAGAAGTTTTTAAGTCCTAAATGATTTATTTGCAAAATTTACTTTCATTAAAACTTTTAACCGTATATTCGATTAAATGAAGCTTTAAATACTTAAAACAGTTTAAGTCTGAAGAAGGATTTAGAACTTAAGAGAGTATGCGATACTGAAATATTGAGCCTCATGATATTCGTTATTAAATCTGAAAGGTTTGTGCCCGGTTGAAAAAAATCTCTTAGACCTAAAATAATAAACCATTCGTGCTTAGAAATAAGTCTTATTTTGTAGAGCATTATTCATGTTAATGTTATAACGGAAAACCTAGTCTGTGAACAGTATTGTAAGTGTTGCCTTGTTTCATTCACTTAGACTTTTATGAGGCAATATATTGAGTGGGAAGTGGTGAAAATAGGAACGAAAAGATATCTGCGGACGAAAGAGACGGATGGAGGAAGAAGAATATGTAAATTATATCTATCTTGGACATGTTTATTTTGACGTTCGTAAAGCATAGTTCATGTTCCAATTAAAAGGTGGAATAAACCTAAATTGCGAATAATAATAGGATTATTAATAATAATAACAATGACAACAACAACAAAAAACGATTTAAAAAAAAGTAATGATAGTAATAACAATGATAATGATAGATGTTATATTCTACATCATTTATCTTAATGGTGTAATATTGTTCTTTATTTAATCAATGTTGATTTTCATGTTTCGATATGGGCATCAAGTATCCATGTGTTTGTTGTATAAGCCAGTGAAACGAAATCAAAAAGCTCTTCGGTATGTTCAAAGTATGGGGAATGGGTTCACATTAAGTGTGACAGAATTCCACGAATACAAAGTCATGTTCATACCATCACACCCAACTGCAAAGTATGATGATTAAGCAGTATCTTGGGCAATTTAAAGAGAGAAACAAACGATGAAATCATCCCTAATAATCTAATCACAATATAGGGATACAATATGGCAATAATTGTATACTTGTGCTTTGAGGTTTTCCTTTGTAGGTGCCCGTTTTTCCGTAAAGTACCCTTTTTGTTGGTGCCCCCCTACTTTGGAAGTTGCTCCGCAAGGCACTTGTCCACGGTAAGAGGAAACTGTTAAATCTCGAAGAACAAAACCTATATAATCTCACATGGCTATACTCCCCATATAATGTCTACAATTTCCATTTGGTATTTTTAAATTCATAAATTGGTTGTAAATTGCTCTGAAAAAATGTCATAAAATGCACTAAAATAAGGCTTATACTGCACCGGAGAGAATCTAGGATCCCAGAGCTTCCAAGGCCCCTGGACCCCAGCATGAAGGGACTTCACACATCGCGCTGGTGATGTGATTTCAGGGTGCAATGAGAGCTTCCGAGTCAACGCTCCTTCCCCAACTTCAAGAAAGCTTCCTACGCCTATAATCTACAATATCTATTTTTTTATTAGGAACCTATAATCCACAAGCACCATTTTTTAATATAGGTTCCTCACATTTTACTTGAAGTTTTATTTATTCCACATTTTACAGAAAAACAGTTTATATTCTTTCAATTTTTTATTTTTATACAGGCGTATATTTTATAAGAGTAGATTTCACACAAGAAGAAAAACAATTAAAGATTTCAAATCAAATATAATGTACGGAAAATAAGTACGAAATTTCAAAATATGTAGATATAACGGGCAAGGTAAAACAATGTAAAATGTGGGGAGCCTAAATAAAAAGCATAGCTTGTATGTGAATAGGCTCCCGTACTTAATCGGACATGTGAATTGAGTTTCTTTGTAACTTGATTATATACCGTTACCATAGCTATATGATTTCTATTTCATATGTATGTCTCTATACTGTAAAATGTGGAGAGAGCAACAACAAACAAACTTGAAAACTTAAAATGCAGGAAAACCACAGGTTTTTTAAAGCAAGGATATCGAAATTCACGACGTTTGATGGAATTACCCCCTCCGACCACTTTCCTGTTCGGTTGCTTCGCTACCTCGCGGGGTCACATTAACGATGCCATCCAATTTCTAAACACCCCCTTGATAAAAATCCTTACAGGTATGGACGTGTGACCATAGTTCGCGTGTGCCCTCAGTAATTCGCTATCTCAAAAATCGGTAAGATTTCGAAAATTAACCAGACATGAAATTTTCTTTGGAATTGGGTGCGAAATTGAGAAAATATTGACAAAAGATCGGTAAATTTTGCAGTCATTATTTTGTGTCCGTTCCGAAAAATTATCAACTTACCGATAGGGGTCTGGAAATCTACATTTTGAGAGCAGATATCCTCAAAATTGTGAGTAAAAAGTGCTCCCAAACTGGTTGTATGATATATTGCCTTGCAAATTACGATATTATCTTGTTTTTTTTTATTAATTGCGTTTTTGATAAATCAGCTGTAAAGCCCCGTGCGCGAAGTAAGGTCTCGTTGTTTTTATAACGTTATTAGTTGCAGAGCGCACGCCGATCCGACATTAAAATGATGAGTCATCTACATAATTATGCAGGAAACAATTGTGATAAATATGATCAAAATATAGGTAAAGGGTAGGAGAAACAAGAAATGGTGAATTTCCATATTGAAAAGGGATGGAAATTACCCATGTTAATATCAGTAGCTTAACTTAGGTAAACGATGTTCAGTATTTTTTGACAAAATAATACATACGATTTTTTCAGTTAGTCCGAAACATAGTTAAACGATGACATTGTATGAATCAAATCAATTATGTACCTGGATAAGTGTGGTTAAACATAGAGGCCGGTTAGTTGGAGGAGGAATGGCTTGCCCCATAAAGGGAAATATATCTTACTTAAGAAGAACGGATTTGGACTGAATGTCACAAGATTGAACTGATGTGTTTAGAAGTAAAAAGGCACCAAAGCAGTCCTATTTTGTAGATATAGATCCATCCAGTGATGCAACTCTTCAATTTTTCTTTAATATACTATAACAAAATATTAATGATGTATTTTCTGTCACAAATTCTGTCACTATTGTTTTTGGTGACTTTAATTGTAATATGATGACCATTGTCTGTTATGCGACCTATCGTATATAATGCTCGCCATATATACCATGCACCCAAAACCTTCGACAAATACCATTTCCTAAAACAGAATACAAAAAAATGATCCTTTTTATTCACCGGAAATTGCCATTGTCCGTCCAGAATTGCAAGTCACAATTTCGAGAAACAATGTAAACATTTCTCTAACATGCTTTAAAAAAACACGACAATCTGATTACTGTGGGGGGGGGGGGGGCGGGGGGTTCTCGCCGTGCATCTCATGTGCGCTCCATGTATAGTTTAATCAAAATGTACAAATGTTTTGTTTTTTATATATTGAATTGTATTGATGTTTTCATTCATGTTTTGTTTTTATGTTGACTGATTTTGATTGTATCATGTGGTGAGGGAGGGCTCCGTTGGAAAGCAGTTCTTATAACTGAATCGGAATACCCTTCACTGTTTTATCCATTGTAATAAATAAAACATAAATAAATGTTAGATTCGAGAGTCATTCAGTCCCAGTTTCGTATAGCTCCATATTTCAAAGCTTCGGCAATCTTCTCCTCCGTAAAACGATGATGATTATCCACAGACGTTCTTACAGATTATGGTTAACAAACGATGATAACAACAGTTCCAAAAATCATGAAATGTAAATGTAAATCTCAGAAAACCAACTCGATACAGCCAACCCGAAGAGCACAGTTTGTGTAAACTCGATATCAGGCGTCAGGACGTCAGTATTTATAGTTCAGTTTCTTTTCAATTTGCAATAGTCAGTTCATGTTTTGCTCCACAATCTTCAAACTTTAATTTCTTTCAACAAACAGAGGATTTTTTATTTATAGAAACATTTGAAATGCATTAACGTAATAAACACTCCACCCTAATTTTTTTAAATAAGTATGGAATCCTTATAATAAGAATAGTAGCTACGTGACGGCGGCGGAACATTACGTAATGCGCCAAAGTGATTGTCAGGTTTTTCGTCCAATCAGCGTACATCGAACATGTAGAGCTTTGTGGGCGGAGTTAATCTCCCCCGGAATTCCGGGGGAGAATGGCAGATTCGTCTGGACCGTATTCAGGACCCAGATTTAGAGGAATGGCTAGGTCTACTTTCAACGTTGAGGGTGTGTTATTTTATCAGCTGATTGGGTGCGCTAAACGAAAACGGTACAGAGGCTGGACTAAGGTTTGGTCTGTGTGGGCTGGTGTAAACCGGAGGAGTTGTTAAGCATATCCTATTCCATTCCTTCGTGATCTCTTGAAATCCTCTCCAATCCCCTGTTTCAAGGTCATTTTTCCAGCCAATCATCTCTCTCTCTATCTCTCTCTCCCTCTCTCCCTCCCTCTATCTCTCGCTTCCTTCCCTATCTTCTTCTCTTTTTTTGGTAACCTGTGTGTCATCTTCATTTCTTTTCTATCAGTTTTTCCCTCTCTATATCTCCTTTTTATGTGATTAAAAAATTAAAAACTAGAACTCAACAACTTGCATTGTATAGGCCATCATGTCCTTTTGATGGTATAGGCCTGAGTCACTGTACATTTCATGAGACAACTTATTAACCATTTCAATAAGTGAATTATGAGGTTTGACTCTGAAGACTTCTGCTTTCAGTGTCATTAAACCATCTTTGAACATCTTCAAACATAATTTCAAACATAATTTCGACTGGTAAGACCTTTTGGTTTTTGCTTCATGATTCTTCTCTCCTATTTAAGTTCCCTTTTCAAATACATAACCCCTTCACTCTGTAGACTTTGAAATGTAGTGTAAATAGCAGTCCTCCAAATCAATGATTCTTCAAGATGGTATATTTTGAATGTGTAAATGGGCCTGTTGTCTGTGAAATCGCCAATAAAATATTCTTTTTCTTGGTTGAGATGAACCCTAGGGCAAGATAATGATCCATTGAGATGAATGTGTGGATGAATCATCAGTAAACGGGCGGAACTTGCAAAATGGAAAATTTTGAAAAAAGTGAGAAGAAAATAATGAACTTGCAGGTTTCGCATCTTTGTAGATAATCCAGGAGATTGGGTGTTTATCCCCAAAACCTTTCTTGGAATTTGGTTGCGTTCGGTTGAACTTGGAAATGATCTTGATTTTGACACTGATTGATGCGGAGCTGCACTTCCCATGAAAGATCTCAACATCATCCACTTCATGGCTTGTCAAACATCCAAGATAGCTAGATCTCCCAAATTGTCTGGAGTATCAAAGAATGTGCCTTGCAGGTGATCGGACACTTGTTGTGGGTTTTTATATTTTCATGGCCAGACTAAACAAGAATTTTAGTTCATACTTCTATGGAATGCTAGGTGTCATCTTCCTCCTTCAATAGTCATGACAAAGATAATCTACCAAAGACTTTGTTGAAATTCAGTTCATACCGTACTCATATTATCTTTTCCTTCCCATTACTTTGCAGAATTAATTTTTTGGACACTTTTCATTGCAGGATGAAAATAATCTGTACAGGGTAAATGAGTTGGCAACAGGCACTCCATAAAAGTGTGTACGTTAAGTAAGTTAAGCCTGGCTTAACTTAGTACGCGCTATCAGATAACCACCCTATGAATTTAAGGGCAATGGTTTATAGTGAACCTAAGTTGCAAGGGTTAGGTATAAAGTTTAGCGATTGACATTGGTAAATCATTCTAAAGTTAACAGTGTGGAAAAATGCAATCATCTAACAACAATTCTCCATTTATTAGGACTTGGGATATACATCTAGACTGGACCTAAATGTAAATGATGCTCAGTCAAAACTTTAAGAAGTAAACTTGGTCCAAATGGCAAATGGGTTGGTATTAGTGCATGTGGGTGTACTGGTAAGAAACCAAATTGGTAAAATGAAAATGCTATTTCTCTGTAGACTCTCTATTCATATGTCTCAAATGGACAAAAATGAAACTCTTGCAAAATGAAACTTTATACATTTAACAGCTAGTAGCTGTTTTAGAAACGATTAACTTTTAGAAATTGAAGAAGAACAAGATTGGTGTGATTCATGTACTTTGCGGAAGGAAATTTTTATTTTTTAATCTAATTGACCGCTTTCTAAATTTGCAAGAGTTTCTTGCAAGCAAAAGTTTCTGTTTTGAGAGCATATCTTACAAGGATGACAGGAATTTCATAGTGAGGGAAAACCCAACTGTGGATGGGTTAATTGTGTGTAGGGAAACCATGGAAACAAGAAATCTAGATGCACCTGTATCGAAACAAAACGATGTCACGATTTGGTGCAGACTGTATCTTTCAGCATATAATGGGCTCTACTATGAAAGGGCTGGTAGGAGGAATACATGTAGTTCCTCATAGACCAATTGATTTTGATATCCATCTTTACGACTGTACAGATTCAATATTTTGCATAGAACATACACAAGACCTTTTCTTTCTGCATATTTTCTGTGCCCTAAAGCTCTTTCATCTCTGTCAAATGTTACTTTTCACTCATTCAGCCTCGCCTCGCGCCAGAACTGTAGATCTGTAACATAGATAGGACTCATTGAAGAAATTGTTGCTGTTTGGTGGCTGGGGCGGGAGTAAGAAAATGTTGATAAACAGAATTGTTAATCCCCCAATGAAAGAAAGCATGGAGTGCTTTTGTTCCTCACAGGCTTGAGTGGAATGCCCTGAAAATTGATAAAAATGTAACAAAGTGATGGATCGGGCTTCATTCAGAGCATTATCTATTCTCAGATGAGATGGATAGGCGGTCCATGTGAATGAAACAGTTGAAAACGATGAGTAATTGCCTAATTGATGGTTAAAATGGCGGTTACCAAAAGGGGTGTGTTCTCACTAGCCAGGGTAAGCTGATATTAAGTGCAGTCTGGATGATCCTGATGAAGTTATTCTGCAGGAAAATGTCATAGGCATTGCAAATTTGGAGTGAATTTATGAAGGCGTAGATTCCAAGATATAGTGCTTGTGTGTACAGACCTGTTTTCTTTTCCACTTACAAATATATCCTTCAGAAATATTGTTATCTTTTGTATATCTTTATTTGTTTTGCTTCAAATTTTGCAGGGAAAAAATATTCAATTGAAAAAGACGACAGTGCATGCCCGAGGAATCTTCGTAATAGTACCGAATGTTTTTTGTTCCATTTTGTTTTTTCCGGTGAACTATTCAGGCGTTTGTGGTACACATCGATTTAGCATTCACGTGAATGAGATGAATAAGACATACGCGTGAATTTGTGAATGTGATTTCTCATAATTAGGTCATGTGAGATATCGCGATGTATTTGATTTGTGCGATTTGAAAAAAGGCGAACGCAATTTGCAAACCATCAGACAATATAAACGATCTGCGGGCAAGATTATTATTGTTTTCTTCTACATGGAGGTAGATCGTTGCGAAAAAAATTGGGTCACGAATTTGAACCGACTGTTTACGTATTGTTTCCATTCATGCAGTGAATTAGATAATTTTCAAATCGTGCCTTGGCATGATTATTCTCAAAAGCGTGGTTCAACACAAGCGCCGCCCCTTTGACGTAAAATAAAATATTATGCTCGTTAATGCATTTCAGAAACAAATAAATATCATCGACCGGTTTCAAGCATCAGATATATACACATGTACTGTACACTGAAAACGACGCTCCAAATTACGCTTGGTTCTTCAAAGCCGCTGATATTCATATGTATGTGACATACACTATCAGCCAATATGTGTCTACACTCTTGGAATGGATTACGTGCAAGTGTGAACGTGATTTGGAATAGATTCAATGTTTAAGCTGGATCTTTATTTTCAACAATAATAAAAGGTCTTGGCAACAGCAGGCATCTCTTGCTGGATTATCTCTTCCGAATATTCTATGCACCGCTTTATACTGTGACTTGAAGAGTACATAATGGACCATGAACTTCAACGTCTATTCATGTTGCCTCAAAGTACCGTAATAGCTGTCAACGAATGCAGATACCAATCGCTGATAGTATTCAAGGCAATATGGAATAGGTTAAATATATTACTCATTGCGGATATAGTATCGAAAATAATATCGCTAGTGATATTCGTTTGTCTCGCAATGTGGTCAATAAGGAATCTAAAAGATCACGACGTTGACAAGGCATAAGATGTCTTCTGCTGATACCTGATCCAGGAGGTGTCATCAGCATTCTGAAAAGGAAGAAAATCCCATTGAGATAAAAGTAATTATCGTTTATTCATTCATTGTTGCTTAAGCACAATTTTATCACAAGATTCTTGTCAGGGATGTGATTAGCAGTGTATTTCTTTCTTTTGCACCATAACTGCTTGCGTATTATCAAAGCTGTACAACTGTATTTGTGTACCGTATCTGCTAGATATCCATCATCATTGACCTTGATATCACCTGTGAAAAGTACAAGTATTATTCAATTACGGAGCTTCGTAGATTTGGAATTGGTCACTTATGGTGTTAATTTCTTTTTGAAGGAAAGATTAGGGATAATGTCTTCTTTAGAAAATGACAATCACATTTAGATCAAAGTAGTTGTCGCTTAATTCTTGGCACAGTTTTTTCAGAGAGATCCTGGTCATCACAAATATTATTTTATGAAGTTTATATGCTTTCTAGAGCTCGTTTAAATTTGCTGGAAGTTCAGGGTCATTTACTTTCTTATCACCTAAATTTATATTTTAAAGAGTTTTTATAGATCTTGAATATAGATATATATATATATATATATAAAGGAAATTATGAATTCAAATTCATATCTATAAGTCCATTGAAACAGTTTGTTTTTGGACATCTGTGTCAGCAACAATATAAATTTATGAAAAGTTTTTTTTTTTGTAGTCATTTAAACTTTATTGGGTATATTCCAGGTCATTTAATATCTTATCGCTTCTTATATTTTATAATTTTCTTTATATTTTTAAGAGAAATTAATAGATCTGGTTTTTTTAATCTAAATTTGATTTTGAATTCAAATTCAGATCATAGTATTCATTGCATAGTCCACCAGCATAATTAGTTTTGAGAGATTTGTGTCAGCAACTATATCAGTTTATGAAAATATATATTTATTTTATAGCCGTTTTAGATTTACTGGATATTCAAACTCTTTTTTTAAATCACTGTAAATCTGTAAATTAGGTAAATTCTATACTGATAGGGATAAGATCAGACTGCTATTAGATATTTAATTCCTACCTAGAGATACAGGTGTGTTATTCCATTACCTTTTATTGTGTGAGAATATTAAATTTTCAACAGAGTTTTCTCACAGATGTCCAGTATAACCATCATTAAAAGTTGAAGGAGAAAAAAAAGAAAATCTGGTTTTCATTAAAAAACAACTTCTAGTTAGGTACTTTTGAGCCCTTTACTCCTTTTTATTAATTTTGAAGAAAGGATTTGTGGAATTAATTCAATAACATTTTTTAAATTGCTGAAAGTTATTCTAAACTATATTGTACATCAAAGTATATTAACAATATAACTCTGTCAATTAATTCCTGATAAAGTAAATTTTAACTTATAGAGCTTTCATATGTTGATTAAAATAGCAATTTGTATGATGTAAAAGGATATTATTTTGTCACTTTATATCAATTTGAATGTGATAGTGCTATTTGAACCTGCAACTGGTTCATACAAATTTGGGATTTAAGAATTTAACAACTGTTCATTCTATTTGCAAGTTTGAAAAATGCAATAACTTTTACCCTCTTTGGCAAATCCAGTCAGACACCCCCATTTCAAAATGGTCTGGCAATGCCCCTGTTCGTTCCTCCTCTCTTTTTAAGTTGTAATATTGTTCTAGATGCCATTGCTAATCGAGGAATATCGTGGAAGGAGAGTTTACTGTACTTTTTTGGGTGCTGCTGACTTTAAACGATCTTCTTTTCCTTCCAGACATGAAAATTAGGGGGTCATGTGACAGTGCTTAGAGCTAATTTTCTCCTTTCAATTTGGTGAATGTCTTGTCCAGGTCCCATCCTATCTCTGCTCCAGAAAGGAAAAAAAATGACGGGGGGAAAAAAAATTGTATACGTGTAGCAACGACAAGGGCATAGTCCTCCAGGGTATTTGACTTACTTGTACAGCCTACAGGGAGACCAGGGAACTGGAACTAATGCAGTCCTATTGATGCGGTTCAAAGAGTGACTTAATTTGATTGGTTAACAATAAGAGATGGCTTTAATTCGCCAGCTAAAGCGTGATGAGCTGTCTTTGATGCTCCTGACTTTCCTATTCATCACCTCACACACACACACGCAGGAAAAAGAAATCATTTCAAAAGCAGGAGAGAAAAGTAGGAGAGAAAATTAACAGGTTCCCTGTTCGCAATTGACGGCGGCAGCTCCGTTTGATCATGGAGGGGAAAAATTATAGTTGTGGTTTTGTTAGAAAAGGTGATATTAGTTCAAATTAGAGCATGCTTGAGCTGGGATCGGTAAAAGGAGATCAGGTGAGCTGTGAAGCTCCAGTAATTGATAGCCGATCCCCTGTCCAACCAAGCTTTCATCCACTTTTTAAAACCAGTGTCATTAAAAATATGATTCTCCAGCTGTAAATGGAATCTGGAGAAGAATAAAAAAAGGCTCGCTCAGGTAGAAGAGTTGGAAGGTAGAGGGGCGGGAGAAGTGGGAGGGAACCTGGCGAGATAAACATGAAGATATCCTGTGTTTGGCTTTGTTCACCTGTACAAGCCTCCCCGCCTTCTGGGTCCCTATCTGATTAAGATAAGATCGACTGCATAATTGATCATTAAGGTGTGAAGATTCATATACACGCTTAAGGTGTCAATATCCCATACACTGACAAATAAGTGCACTGTCACTGGATTACGCCAATTTGTTGATTAATGATGCAAAGAAATGCAAAAAGGATAAAGATCTAGGATTTACAGCATTTTTCATTCACTCTATTACGTCCAATTCGTTGATTAATGATGCCAAAAAAATGCAAGCAAAATAAAATCCAGGATTTACAGAATATTTAGATATATTTCCATGCTTTTAATAAATATCTACTCGTACTTCAAGACATGAAAATAGTATTTATAATTGATTTAATTCATGTACAGGAAATATTTTGTCATTTTGCTATAAGGAACAAAAAATGTATTACTTAAAACTGTAAACCTGTCACAAAAATTCACAGGTTTAATAATGCATGAACTCAATCAGGTGTCTGATATTTGGAATGTGATGAAACATAGACAAACTTACTTTAATTGAGACCAAAATAATTGCAAAAAATACCAGCATTTTTTCCAATTCTGCTGGAAGCCAGAAGGGCGTTCTATCATATCTCCTTTCAAGGTGCTAATCATCTGCTGTCCGCAAGAAGGGTTTTACTGCCATTGGCAACTCATAGCTCTTATGAGCCTTCTTGCAGGCAACAGATGTAATGTCCTTCTGGTTATCAAGACATTATATATTTCTCATTTTATTGTCAATAATCCAAGTAGATGGTAATTTTGACAAGGACTCAAACATCAGTTTTTGGACGGTATTTGAATAAAAGAAACAATCAAATGAAGAACCAGCAAACAAGCAGATAAGCCAACCAGCAAACATACGAATAAACAACCAGCAGACAAGTAAAGAATTAAGCAAGCAGACAAAAATATAAACAAATGAACAAACAAACAAACAATTACACATTCTAGCAAGCAGGTGAGCTAGTAGACAAACTATCCTCAAAATTGTTAACGAATGAACATTCAAGCAAGCAACTAAGCGAGCATACAAACAAACAAACGAACATACAATCAAGCAGACAACAAGCATACAAACGAACAAAATAAACAAGAAGGCATAGAAACCATGACCTTGGAGAATTAATGTAGATGGAAGTTCATGTACACATGTTCCCGAACATTCTTTTTTGTTTAATCAAGTATGAAATGCTATATCATCATCAAACATTAAGCCATTGATCATATCCATCGGAGCCCCTTAAAATGCATTAGATGGCCCAGAGACTCATCATCAAAGCAAACATCTAATTCTCAAATGATTAAATCAACCGTTCATCTCCAAACTGAATGAACACCGCAGATATGAATTCCATGTCTTCCCACATTGTAAGGCTGCAATTGTTTGACAGAGCTTAATAGCTGTGAAACAGGTGTTGATGCTTTATTTTTCCAACAAAATGCTTTTCTGCAAGTTTCAATGGGGATTAAGAGCTGTTTAGCGGAATCCTCTGGCCTGATTTAGCCATGAGAAAAGATTGTTCACCGTTTACCTAATCGTGATACTCATCCGAGAAGTAATTTATTTATTAATCTTTGGAAAGTAGGAAGGCTTCTACAATGAAATGCCTGTGATTTTATATCAAACTGCACGTCCTTCTCACCGCCCTCTCTCACTGTCAATTGATGTATTACATCAATCAATCAGAAATTGCATAACTTGCAGCATTTCGATATAGAAAGAGAAGGAAATGTGAATTAATATTACTAAATAAAGTTGATTTTGTATTCTTATTTAAAGGGTGAGCTGAGAAGAAGAAATATTTACTTCAGAGTATAGTTAACAAAACTTTGATCATGTGAAGTTTGAAAAATGATTTATAAAACTGTTAGCTGCCATCAGCAGAAAAAAAAAAGGATACTAAATTTGTATAGCACATTACATGAATATCTCATTTTATGGGAGCACTGAGTGATATCACTCTGTAGCACTCTAAAAGAATCAGGTATTTAAAAAAAAGAACTACATAAACATTTCTGTAATGAAACTTGAACTTTACCGTATGTAGCAAACCAAGAAGAGCTCCCTTTCGAGTTTTTTGATGTTTTTTTTATTTTGATGAACATGCTACTACATGTATCAATATAGTGGCTTCTTTCATGTTTTATTACAAACGAGGGATAATAATTAAAAGAAAGTAATCAGAATGGCAAGATTTAAAGAAAATGAATATATTATGAATGAGAAAGAAATAGAAAATATAGAAATATAGAGAGAAATTTGTGTTCTCCAAAGTATGTATACACCTCCCTGTACCAGTGTTACTGTGTGTAAAATTTCACACGGTTTGAAATATTTTTGATTCGAATAAGGAATTCAAGGAATTATCATTAAAATATTAGTATAAGTTCACTTAATTTTTTGTTACTAGATCCAATTATTGTTCAAATTGTCAAATTCCAATGTTATGAAGTAGAAAAATAGACACGTTTTGAAACATGTATCATGTCCATATTGAAATCATATCACATTGACCTCAATACTTCTCAGATATTGGAGGGTAATTTCATTTCTAAGACTTCCTCTCTATACTGTTGTCTGTATTTTAACTTGGGTGAAGTTGTACAGGTGCAATTAGCATAGTCTGCGATTTCAGACCCAAACAGATATTCTGAAATTGCATCATTTTTTTCATGGAACATATATGCGGTCATCATTTATATTCATCACCAAATGAGTTTTGTAGCTAATTGAGGGCTCGGCTTTGATATAATTTACCCTTGATCCAGGGAATAAAATCAAGTTTCTCTGTATTAATTAAGAGTCTGAATATATGAGACATCGTCACATGTTTAGAAAAGTCAGGTGCTTGAAGACTAGTGGACCATGGTCGATCATGCAAATTAGATACAGGTGGGCGGAGCTTGCAGGTGGATCACTGAATATGGCATGAAAAATAATTTTTGTGGTTTCACTTCATAAAAGCACACTTCATCAAAGAAGAGAGATCTTTTTTTCACAAGCGGCCGGACAACTTGCCCACTCTATTAAAAATGCTTCAGGTTGCGATTTCTCCAACGTATGGTGGTGAGTTAGGAACTTTAAGTATCATTTCATTTCACAGATAGAACCAACAATTTTTATTGCATGATGAATCTGTAGATTTAAAAAAATTATGGCATGTTGTAATTATGGATGCACATTTTTTTAATGAAAAATGTTTTTTTATAATGGTCTCTTGAATTAATTGTGGATTTGTATTTTTAAAATTCTTAATTTAGTATTTATTTATTTTTTAAATATTTTTTAAAACAAATATTTATACTTTTAACAAAATCGATGAGGGTTAATAGAAAGAAGGCGCACATTATGGAAGGCATCCATATTTTTGTTTCAGTGTTTTTTTTCAAATTTGAGAGAATCTTGTGAACTGTAAACGCTTCCGGAATATTTGGCAAGATATTTGTTCAGAATTAATCTAAACCCTTTGTGGAAATGTTTCAACACAAACTTTTATTCCCAGTTGGCTCTATTGCTTCCATTGTAAAACTGAAGATTAATGTGAAACCTGCAGCAAGATTTGTTTCAGTTTCTATTTCAATCCCTCAAAATTGTGATCAATTCTCATCACATTTTAACATTTTATTTGTTATACTTCTCTATTGTCTATTAGAGAATGTGGTATTAGAAGTTCAGAAAAAAGGCTCTTTATATGAATATTGTGGTTTTGTGTGCGAGTCAGTGCCTTTGTGTCATAACAAATCGTAGAAGTCTAAAATGGAGCAAAGCTCAATTTTACATGCTTAAATCAACATAGCTCCATGTCTGTGAATCTGTAGGGAAAGTTGTCAAACTAACACTGCACTCAGACTACCGTAATTCATCGCATAGCTATACAATAAGTAATGAAATTTATCTTGTCTGAATGAAAACTTGATTATAATCAGGGTCCGTCTAATCTGAATGTTATATTTTAAACAAATCGTACAATTGGATTTGGCTTATCTTGAGCATGCACAGATGGTCAGGCAGCTTTCATGTCAATTGACCTCAGAATTTGTCTTTTTTTTCATGGCATTTCTTGATAGGTTTCTTTTTACGATGTTGCATTCTAGTCTGTACACCCCTTTTATTATATGATGATTCTTTAAGTGATGTTTCTTTATACAAGTTGTGTACAAATTTCTTTTAGTGTGAACAGGCTATGACTGAACAGTTGTAAATAATGGCTGTATAGGATGGGGGAACAACCAACAAAAGATGCTCTTTCTTGTTCTGTGGGTGCAAGACTTAAATGTTTGAACTCAACACCCAAATGCTATGTGTGGTGATCAATTATGGCTCTTTCTTGCTTCCGATGTAAAGATCTTGTGCAAATTTATCTATAGCACTACTGGAATTAGGAGATATATAGCCTGCTCGCTGTAGAAGTATGCATTATACAATGATGGAGAGATACTGTGACATGATTGTTAAATGTGACGATCCAAGTGGAAAAATGCTTTTGGTGGACTTTGTTATCCTGAATTTGATTTAAGGATCGAAGCTGATGATAATTCATGTACCGGTATGCAGATATTGTCTTTGACTTTGGTCTGTGATATATGATGCGCTTGACTACAGCAGAAGTTCTTTCCAATTACCCTGTCATGATCAACTGAATATATTCGGAACAGTGTTGTCTCCAGATGCATGGTTTAGGAAGTATACATCTTCGTAGGATGATGTGAGTGGTTCCTATCAAAAAGGCAGGTAAAGTACAGTGAAACATGTCTGAAGAGATTGCTCAATGGAGACAAAAAAGATCTTAATAGGCAGGTAGTCTTTAAATACAGGTTTGTTTAGTACATATTTCAATGGAAAATGCTATTCAAGGGAAACTGAAAATGTGGTCTTTATAGACGGGTGGTCTTTCTATACAGGGGGTCTTTCTATACAGGGGGTTGTTGAAGCAAGTTGGATTGCATTTTTAAATTTTTGTTTAAATGCATGGCATTATTATCATTTTTACCAGAGCTCTTATTTAGCTTTCTGTTGGAGCTTTCCAGAGGTAAATTGGTCTGTTTTGTGAACATTTATTTCAATGGCTGTTTGTTATTCTGGATGTGTCTCTGTAGGACTAGAGCACAATTATTAATATTTTAAGGCTCAGTTACGGCCACATTAGCGGAAAACAATAGGGGGTTCCCCATCAAATAAAAGCCTCTGGTGAATAGCTCGCAAGATTTCTTTTTGTTTTCAGTCTGAGTGTATGGATCAAGGGGTCGAAGCATAAGATGTGTTGGTATGTGTTTTGAGACAGCATGTAGATTAAAGACCTCCTACATTCATCACTATCATTGTATTTGCATTAAGGGTTTCACACATTTGTGTGAAAGTGCCATTTATCAAATACAGGTGTTGTTCACAATTTTAAAGAACTTATGTTCTGAAGATAAATCTAACATATTTTTGCTCATGCGACTAAAGGAATTCTTTTCTTCAAATGAAGAACATATGACGTTGTTTGAAGGAGAAATATTAATTTCTTTCTGTGCTGAATACTGAGATGGGAGCTGGCAGGTGTATTTGCAAGAGACCTTAAATTAAAACAATATTACTGCAGTAGCTTCAAAGTAATTATAATATGATTATTTTCGTAAAAGAAAAATCGACACAGAGTTGGCAAAGCATTAAAGGTGCAAAACCAAGGAACAGATTATGGTTGCATATTAATTATTATAAAGTTAAGGAGGCTGACATATGTGTTTTTTTTTTTTTTTAATCACTCCTTGTGGAAAGAATTAGTTGTGCACACCCCTTTCGCTTTATTTGATGACCCTATACGTTTCTTTAAACTATTTTTGAATAGATTAATTTTGTCTGAATAGATTAATAGTGTCTATATGCCTGTTTCTATGCTTGTGTGGAACTGTGTGAAGTGGGTATGAACAACAACAGGCTATATATACAGCCTGCCCTTCTAGACAAAATAATAGAATTTTACCTGGAGGAAGGGCATATTTTGCAGAAATATTTGCTTGGCAAGCACCCAAATACCTCTTGATGCTGCTTGAGGTGAAATTTGATACGTGTTCCCCTAACGATGTAAATCGTGTTCTATAAACAAAAACATGGAGAAGAAATTGAAAGGTATTGTGTCCTTTTTGATACATCTATTTATTATGGATTGATTGTTTTAAAATGAAGATGACCCCATGTAAGGCGGAGTGGACAGATATGAATGGTAGATCTGGTTCAATCGTATGATAACAAAGCAAAAGATGTGCGATATGCGATCTGATGCAAAGCGAAAACACAGGTTAGATATGAGAGAAAGAAAGTCAAGGATTACAAGAGAGATATATAAATGTATAGAGAGAGAAAGAGAGAGAGAGAGAGAGAAGGAGAGAGAGAGAGAGAGAGAGAGGGAAAGAGAGTGAGAGAGTGAGAGATTGAGGGAGAGATTGAAAGAGAAGGGAAAAGATAGAAATAAAAAAAGGTTGAAAAGTGGGGGATTATGAATGCTATGCTAAAACGTGCCAATGTATATTTGGTTGTCTGTGAGGTACACTAAAAAAAAACATGAATACAGTTCTGATTATCTGACTATCTTGATGCTATTGCTAATTTATGAGTTTATGAGACAAGTGGCTAAAGCTTTTATTTCAACCTGTAAAGTATTAAGAAGGCAAACTTCATTCCACTCCTTAATTTAAAGGTTCATAGAAGCTAATTCAGCCACATAACTACCCACCAAAGTTTTCTATTTCAAATGTTCTTAAATGTTTTGCTATGTGATCAATTTCGAGTCATTGCTAATTTGAACCCCATATAAACTCAAACAAAAAAGTACAGCTCCACTTTTAACTATGTGCTGCCTCGATCATGTCTGCCAAGTTGTCGAACATGACCGAAAATATGTCAATAGTTTTGGGGGATTACAAATGGAACATGAAATTGAGGTGATCAAATTCCCATCTGTAACGCGTTTCAATTCCGTCTTGGAACATGTATCCCATCTTGATCCTTGTCAAAGTCCCCTCGTCAGTCCCAGACCTTGCGTGCGTAAATCTGGGCTTTGAGCCGTGGTAGTTAGTCTTGAATTTGAGACATCGTTGCAGGTATAGAGAGGAGAAAATGTTCTCTGCTGCTAATGAGAAAGAAAATGGTAACTCCACCATTCCTAAAAAGTACATGGGTTTTTAATGCCCCTCTGGCTCTCAATATCCTTGAAATCTGAGCTTTGAGAGATTTTGGCAGTTATTCCCTTTTTTCAGACGTAGCAGGTAGACATGTCTCTTCTTTTTGTGTAATGGCAAGCAGGTAGACAGGTAAAGTACTTGTATGTCTGTTGAGTGCCAGAATGGTGTTAAGTCTTAGAAAAAAATAAAGAGTTTATGCCCTTCTGCATGGCTCTTAATCTAGCGTAAATCTGAGCCTCGGTCGGCAGTTAGTCTCTTCTTTTTAGGTATCATTGCAATTAGAGATGTACATGTTCTCTCTTGTGAGCCATAAAGGTGTTATTTCTACATAAAAGTGAGTTAATGCCCTCTGTCTCTCATCTCAATCTGGTGTAAATTTGAGCTTTAGATTGAGCAATGATGGTTATAACATATGGAAGGGACAGAGACTAAATGTTAGATTGAGGGCCAGAATGATGTTAAGTCTTTCTAATATGAGTTAGTCCCCTTCTTGCTCTCAATTTTAGGAAGCCTAATTCCTCAGATGAATGAAGAATTTCTGATGCCTCTGTCTGAAAAGGAATTGTTTTTCTTTTTACATGTGTCGTTCATCGTTCATCACTCACTATTTGCGTAAGAATCAAATTCGTAATCTTATATTTGTCTGGACCAACTTCATTTTTTCTCTTTGAAAACTGAGCAGTATGATCCTTTTAATTAGTGAAGCAAAACTATTTTTCTTGTGGTTTCAGCAGTTTCAGGATTTCTGTACGTGACAATGAATTCATTGTTGTTACGCCTTTATCCTCACGAGCCAGCCACAAGCCTTACGCACGAGTCAAGCGTGCATGGACCAATCTTTATCAATAAATGTCTGACTTAATTCTATGGTGATTAGAGGCTATTCAAAGGAAGACTTAAGAATCTGCAAACTTTTGTATCATAAAGAAAAAAAGAAGAAAAGTTAGGGAAACGCTTGAAGTAACAAATTTTCAGATTGTGGTCTTCTTTAAACATCAATCATGATCTCGTAAACCTCCTGAATTTCTGAGGCAGTTCTTTATTCTCTTCTTCCTTTTCAAACGAAAACGGCAGAATTTATGAGCTTCTATTGAATTTGAGGTAAGTTTGCTTTATGTTCATGCATGATGATGCGATGCTTTTATGCAACACATTCTTACAAAAACAGGTGTAAGATTATGAAACAGATTTTTCCTTCACAATCAAGGCCTTTTATCTATTACTTAGGGAAAAAGGTATCATCAATCTGAAATATATAATACCCCAATTTTTCATGAATTTCTTAAAGGTTAGCAAAACTTTGGTGCCGGTATTTCTTGAAACTGTGAGATATATTAACATAGATCTGGCAAAGCTAATCTTGAGCTCTGGTATGGGAATCATATTTTTGAGAAAAAAATTGCTTTGATTTACCGGTATTCTGGATTGTTTATCCTGCAGTCAGCGTTTAATGACAGCCTCTTTCACTTCATTATACATTTAAAGTGAATTTTGGCCATCAATTTTGTCGGGTGTTAATTATTCTTACCCGGATCTCCTTATCTTTCTATATGCTCATTACTCAGCCACTGTACATTTTCTACCAAAATTGTTTGGCACATGTCATTTATTTGTAATCTTGAACATTCATTGTAAGTTTCATTGGATTCTGTGGGATTTTCTATATTTACCATAACTCAAATCTATCTTAAACAATGAATGTCTATAATGCCTCCAGTTAAAGGTCTAGCATTTAAGTAGATTTTTTTAAAGCCCAAATTGTTACCCACACATATTGGAAGGAATTCACTCTGGCCTTGTCATATGCTCGATCGAATGATATCTTGACACCCAAACCAAATAGTAATAGCTTCAATGGACAAAAAAAGCTTATAAATTATAAATTTGCTTCAAAATGTGTTGCAGCAATGCAGCTGAATTTTCAAACTTTTTGTATTGAGATATATTTCTTGTATTTTTGCATGGCTCTAGGGCACTGTCTACGAACAGTCACAGGAGTTCCAGATATAACTTTGGCAATGTAAATTTGAGATGATCTGCAATCAGGGTGGGTCTACATGAAAGACAGTCATACATGGTGGAGGAAATTGGATGGGGTCAGGCTGGGTCAAATAAGAAAATGTAAACATAGCTGAAGGTTGCCTAAAGGTTGAGGTATGGAGCTGAAATATGGAGAGAGAGAGAGAGAGAGAGGGGGGGGGGAGGAGGAAGAAAGAGGAGAGAGGAGGGAGAAAGAAGAGGGAGAGAGAGAAAGAGGAGGGAGGAGGGAGGCGGAGAAAGAAGAGGGAGAGAGATAGAGAGGAGAGATAGCTGGAGGCAGGGAGAGAGAATGTGTGTGTGTGTGTGTGTGTGAGAGAGAGAGAGAGAGAGAGACAAAGAGAGGGAGAGAGGGAGAGATAAAGAAAGAAAATAAGCAAGGAGCAAAGACAAGGAAGCAGTGTATGAATAATACATCTGGGCTCCAAGGTGATTTGCCCCGCCCTGATCATAATGATGTACCCACTGTTCACAGAACTTTAAAACCTGAAACTCGTGCATGCATGAAATGTTAGCAATTTTTGCAAGTCATTCAGATTTGCAAAAATTTCACACTGCAAAGTGATATGGATTGCAACTGCCACTTAAGTTTTCTGCAGATTTTAAATAATTAATATCCTGCCCTTAAAATCATTTTCGTTAACAAATCTGAATAGTTTCATGTTGCAAAAGTTTCTGCTTTTTAGTATATTTGTTATCATGGTACCCAAGCTCATTTTGGCTCAAAAGTAGCCCTTGGAAATAGAAGTTCCTACTCTTTTCTTTACTTTACCTAAGGAAGACAGAGAGATGAGGAAGTTTTTTTTTTAAGGGATGGATAAGAACAAAATAAACCTGTTAAAAACTGATGGTCACATCTTGACCTGCTTAACATTGACCTGTATTTTGGGTTTTCTTTAAAAGTGCAACCATGCATAACATCTATCTGTTCACTTGCAATTTGCCAAATGTGACGGAAGGCTGACAGGTAAAATCTAACCGTGGGGCAAACTGTAAATCAAAATCTCAAAGCTTTCAAAGAGTCACTCATTATTCAGCTCATCTTTCATACCTTCAGAATGAACACGACTCCTAACTTAGATTAAAATTTTAATCACCCCAGAAAGCGTGAGATTGATATGAAATTTTGGCGTATTTTGATAACCAACATTAAAATAAGTTAAATCTGTTCACGCTTCATTAATAAACATGAAATATCATTTTCTTCTAGAACAATTTTTTTTAACGATGCTGTCTCTTCATCATGTCTGCATTTGATTCGGCCCTGAGGCGCCATAAGTATTCCTCTTTGTGTACGTCAATGAACAGCTTATATGCACTTGCCAGATAGCATACATAACCTCGGGGTGTGCTCTTTCACGTTTCTAAGACAGCTAGTCAAATATTCAACAAACAGATTTTTAAGACTTCTTCTGTCAGGTTTTAATCTCCTCTTATCATATCTACTTTTCATAATTTTTTTGGTGAAAAAAAATGAATTCATTCAGGTTGTCTTTTATCAATGTCTGGATCATTGTCAGTCATTGTATTGAACGTGCCAGAAAACTTAGTGAGGTATTAGAATACATTTCAAAATGTATGGTAGAATGCGGGGGTTTATAGCGGTTGTATTTAGGGTTGGTATGACAATATGGTATGATAATGTGATATGATGGGATATGCACGTAGGTTTCCCTCATCTGTATTAATAATGCCCCTTGTAATTACCCCTGCATTGCTGGGCTGGTACCTATCTAATACACCTAGGTTGATACAGACAATTTTGGGTGAACAGCTTGTCAAACAACTTCCAAGGATGTACATGAAAGCTCCAATCGTGGATGGAACCTAGGACCTTCATTATAAGAGTCCAGAGCTTTCACTATCATTCCAAAACAAGGTGATTTACAGTCTTCTGCTACTGCTAGAAGGGCGTTAACTCATATCGATTAACACGGAGCTAACATCCTTCTGGCATTCAACAGATCATATGCATTATGAAATTTCTTTGATACAATAAGTGAAAGAAGATATTGCATTTTTCATGGACAACTTCTTATTTGAATCTGTCTTGGTATTCTTTGCAATGCTGTGTAAATTTGTCAGCCATAACATTAACAGTCCAAGGCTTACTGCTTGAAATCTCACCTCCCTCAGGTTTGAGTAAACTTTTAACCATCTCTGTTTGAAGTTTTACAAAAGGCAGCCGAAGATTTTTATCTTTAATACGGCATTCGTGTCGCTCTTGTCACTCCTCATCCCAACACAAAGGAAGTGTGTGCCTCGCGAGTTTGCCTGACCTTCAAGGAGAGTCGTGCTATTATCAATCATTGTTCGGGAACCTTTTCACGGGGTATATATCCATGACTGTAAGTCATGCAGGATCTTCCTCCAGTTTCTCTTGACGTTGAAAGGTCTCCTTTGTCGCGTCTAACAATGCATGAGAATTGATGTGCATCTGCATTCAGACGCATGCTTCGCGAGGGCATCTTTCCCCTTCAGAGACATGTTCAACATTTTTGGGAAAAAGGCCGAATGATTGTCGTATCGCGTTTGAAAAGAAATCATCAGTCTTGGTGCGCATTGTGTTCATGACACCATCAAAGGAGTTGTAATCCAATGGCTTTTCAGCGCATGAATGGTGAAGTGAGACTTGTCTGTTTCTATGGACCTGTTCCCTTTTCAAGAGACAATACGATTTAGCGCAATCTCTTAAAGGTGAGAACTGACGAATTCCCTTTTGCTAGGTCCAAATGGATCGAGGGCCACAGCTATCCAACATGGAGATAAAGAACGGCATACTTCATAAGTGCCTGATGCAGATGCTATATTGTGTACAGAAAATAAAGAGCGCGAGATCATGCTTTTTCTACAGATTTGCATTTTCACTGCAAGCTCAAATAATCAATTTTTCTTACATTCCGGTGTTTCGACAAAGAATGAATACGATAATGAGAATATTTCATGAGAGTGGATAACTACAGCAATGGCGGAAGAAATTCTACCTTGGTTATCATGTATGTGATTGCATCTGCAATGTTCAGTATGGTACGTGAAGCGTCAAAGGAAGAGAAACGCTCAAAAACCATAATCACGTGACTGCAGATGTGTACGTGCCAACTGCTAATTTAAGTGCTTGTGGCGCCACCGTCTACCATTGTAAAGAGAATGGGGTTCAAGAAACCCCCCATTATCATGCACAGTCTTAACTATCATTTAATTCCTTAGTAACAAGAAACAGTATGGGAATAAAAGATCAAAGCCGGATGAAGATTTTAGTTCTGAAAACAGGAGACCATACGCAGACCACCGCCCCCTCCCCCACCCTTAGTTGCACATAGTTTGGCTGTCTTAGCTTTCTGCTTCATTACACAAGTTTAATGTTGATAGTGCTTGCATGGTATCCATATAAAAGAAAACTTGCTATAATTTTTTTATGTTGTAACCACCAACAGAAGAAAAATTGAGTACGTGTGTGAGAGAATAAGGATGAAAAAGCCGATTCAAAAGTACGTTTCCCTTTCGCCTATTGTAGTATCCAGTATTGGAGAAGAAATATATTTGGCAACTTTGAGGTGAGACAGCTAGCCTACATTGTAGTAGAAACTAGAATTATGAAAATAAATGAGTGAAAAAGAAGCTGGTGTACACCTGACAGGAGAGAAGGAAAGATAGGGAGAGAGAGAGAGAGAGAGAGAGAGAGAGAAAGAGAAAGAGAGACAGAGAGAAAGAAGAGCTGAAGAGATGGAGGGTAAGAAAAAGAAGAGGGAGAGAGACAGCTAAAGATGTATAGGGGGTGGGGGGCTGAAAAGGAAAGAGAGAGATAAAGAGAGAAGAAAAAAAAGGCCAGAGAGAGAAACACAGATGGCCAGAGAGAAACAGAGAGAGAGACAGAGAGAGAGAGAGAGAGAAGAGCTGAAGAGATGGAGGGTTAGAAGAAGAAGAGGGAGTTGGTGGGATAACCCAATGCACATCAGATTCAGAAGTTTAACTGGACAAGGAAACCAATTTTTAAGTGTTGCCCGGGGCTACCAGACAACTTGACTGGTGTTTCGAAGATAAACCGTTTTTTCTTTTCCCTCTGAAAATAAATGTTTGACAAGATTTCACAAAAGCATGACAAGCCTACTTGACATTGAACTTGGAATCCAAGAAGCAAAATAGTGACAGAAACTAGCCCTAATAGGGTCTCCTGGTCTTCTTGTTTACTTTGAAGACCAGAGAAACCTAACCTGTTTGCCTACTTAGCTTTTTGTTTGAATAAAAAATTGGAAACAAGTGTACTGTAGTCAGTTGTGCAGGAGTAGTGTTACATCAGACGCTTTAAAAGGGACAGGAATCTTTTTAATGGGGGCCATGTTTCATGATGAGGGTAACTGTCACAAATTTCAAAACTCAAATCTGTTTTTATTTTTGTTTGTTTTAGCTTATGAAAAGCAAAGATGCTAATAATTCTAAGTTGATAAAATCTTTGGCGATTGTTTATAAATATGACTTTTAAAACAATTTACATCTCTCAGCAGTATCTACATTTGCACGATTACGTGCGGTCTTTCATGCTCCAAACTCAAAGTTAATCTGTAAACGTGTGATTATTTTCTATGCTATTGTGTCACAACAAAGTTTAGTGTAGGAGATAAAGAAAATTGAATGTAGATGTAGACATCGATGAGCGAATGAATGCGTAAAGCTCAGGTTTAGAATCACAGTTCAATTCAATTCAATTCATTTATTTCACATCTGTCAGATATCATCATCATGTTTTCAGCCATTCTTTACCCCCTCAACCCCCCCCCCCCCCTTTCCTTCAAAGTGTTGAACTTGAGGTTTTGCATTAAGGGTCCACGTCTTCGGCACGTGCTATATATTCTTCTTGTTTTAAGCGTGTTGTTTTAGGTATGAGGTATGCTCAGCATAAAGTGGATAGGACTAGAAATGATTTATGGCCCAAACAAAGCTTTGAAGCCCTGATTTATGTTATGTCATTTTAGATATCTTGGTATTTAGGTCTCCAGATTGTGTGTAACCACTCTGAGCTAAAGGTAAAGGTGTCATTTGATTTTTATATTTTGATTTCGCCATAAAATGAAGATTTCCAAACATGACAAATAAACACATGCAGATGATAGTGTTGCATAGAAAACATAAAATGAAGATTTCCAAACATGACAAATAAACACATGCAGATGATATTGTTGCATAGAAAACATGTAGAAAAGGTAGAATGCTCAGCTATGATAAACTTTTAATGATTAAATATATATTTAAAAATATTATTGATTTACTTTGCCAGCTTTGCATTGCCCTTAAGATTAAAAAGTATAACATTTACAGTAGTAAAAAAACACTTTTTCAAGATTCAATTTAAAAAAAAGTACAAAGTAGTGTGGATATATTATTTCTTGCAAATCAGGTAGCCATGGTTTGTCTTATTTGTCCATGTTACTCAGAAGACAATTCATTTGAAAGAAATGTGAATTCCATAGGGCATGGTAACAGTGAAAAAAATAAAGAGGATGTCATATTAAAATACAGCAATAAATGAGATCAGAATCACATAAATTATGATACTTTTTGAAGCAAATTTGAACAGCAAAATGAAGTTTATAGAATTAGCAATGGATGTGTATACATAGATACTGGTTTGGGTGATTTATGGCGCCAAATCATGAACTTGGAGAGTGGCAAATTCACCTGATTGGTTGGGGATAGTGATGTAGTGCTATGTGGGTTAAGGGTTACAGCAATAGGGAGGGAGTGGTATGCCAGCGCTATATAGTCTCACTCTTTCAGACAAATGTATAATGCATTCATCAAATTTAAACTAACTTAATATCAGCCTTTATCAAGGTGGACTTCCCCCTTTAGTTGGTTTAATGCAAAGCAGAGAAGCGATAGAAACAGGTCAGCGAAAGTTTGAGTAAATTCTGATTAAGAATAAGAAAGTTATGAATTTTTGAGAGTGCAATGAATCAGACACAAATTGGCAACTGTGTGATGTATTTTGCGAGGTCTCCTCCCAATGGCCCTGTACTAAAAATCTTCAAAAATTTGTAGTTTCTCTAAAGAAAATTTTCATTCGTACATTTACCCTAAATGTAATTATTGTAAATATGTTTTTATACAACCCCTGTATGAAGCAAGGCTATTCTGTCATCAATAACTAAGAAAATAAAAAGTTTATAACATTTTCTGTACATGCATAGCCAATTGGAGAGGAGTTTGCCAGATACGTCACAGTGTTGCCAGTTTGTGTTTCACTGATGACAACTTCACAAATTCATAACTTTCCAATTTTTGATCAGAAACTTTCACTAATCGGCTTCTCACATTTTTATGCTTTTATTAAAACCAAGATGATATCAACGTGGACTTCCCCTTTAATGACAGGGGAAATAAACCAAATGTAAGCTACATGTGTCGTTGTTGTTTTAGTTTTATTGGCGTGTATCATTCAATTATGAATATTTACGCAGTACATTATGTTTGATTAGTCTCAAATCAAGGAGTCATAAAAGGAAACCAATAATATACTGTATTTTTAGAAAGTCCTATTATAGCGTGATTCCAATGAAATTTAATCCCATCGCTCACTACTGATAAAAAGGTTGGCTGACCCTCAAATAAAACAAAACAAGAAAATTATTCCACCCCTGCTCCTATTTCTACCTATCCACGTAATAATAACCATGGCGACCAGGCCAGCCTCAGTTCAAGTGAAATCGGACCTCATTTTCCTTATTTGTAGAATGCTGGGCTTCTTCTCTCCATATACCAGGCTGCAATTTAGGCTACTATATTTAGCCCAGAAAAGTATGTATTCACCTGTTGTTTACCAAAATGTATTCCAGGAGAAAGTTTCAAATGACATTTGAGGAACAATTTGGGACAGACAGTTGGGAGCATTTAAGACGGGATGATTTAAAAGATTACAAGGATGTTTTAGAGGAGACTCATAAATCAGCCCAGCTCCCTGTTTTCCACCATCAGAAAGCAAAGCAAAGAATCATTGCATTGTGGAAATGTTATAAGTATATGAATTAGTGAATCTATAAGTACACTGCATAGGATTATAGTAATGAAAAGGGATTTTAGAGAAATTAAACAAAACACATAAACGGACACAGGATCGTACTTTCCATAATGAATGTTTTTGAAATATTACGGAAACTGTTCTAAAAATAACATCAACTTTTGATAAGATAAATAAAATCTATAAATTGTCTCATGTTCTGAATCAACTGATGCGGAGGGGGTTGTATATAAACGCGATTGCTTCTGGCTCTGTTACAGCAAAAGGGTTATCAATACAGTGTCCTTGATTTGAACTCATCTCTATGACATCTCTCTGTTTAACTCCCTCAACACCACCGGCACATACGTCAACACATAAACCCTAATACATTCAGGGTAGCAGTAACAGAAGGATTAAAAGGTCGTCTGTGTTTACCCCTCGTGTTATGTCACCCCTTACACCCCATTGTGTTCTTAGGATCTTAGGAGCACCCCAAAAGCTGCAAGTGGTAGACAAAGGGGTAGGAGAAGCCCCCTTTATTGATTAAGTTGTGACCCTCTTCTGTTCGATTCCATGCTAATCCTCCCTTCCAACTTTCTAGCTCTTATTATACACCTCCCCTTTTGGCTTAAGCCACGGAAATCAATTAGATCCATTACCCATTGGTGTGCTCAGTTGGATTGAAATAGTTGCCTAAGTAATTTCTTTGTTTGTTGCATAATATCTGGGAATGTAAATGGCTGTTATTGCAACGAACAAATTTCTTCCATCCTCCTTTTATGTCTGCACTTACGTTCATGTATTGGCTACTAAGAGTTGGAAGGGCATTAACCCTCTGTAAAATTATATGGTTTAACGCTCATCTTGCTCTTGATGTGATGATATGTCAGTGAAGGTACTTGGTAATTGTGTGACCTGTAGCGTGAAGAACATGTCACACTCTGCCAAACCAACTCCACAGTGAACACAGAGTGTGTTCCTGTTCAGTCTGGTGTGGTCTGGTGTCGGTCTTGGTCGCACTACAAAACCGGCTCCACAGTGGAACGAAGTGTGTTATATCTTGTTCAGTCTTGTGTGGGTCTCGGTCGCACTGCCAAACCGTCTTCACAGTCGACATAGAGTGTGTTCTTTCTTGTTTGGTCCGGTGTCAGTCTCGGTTGTGTAACTGCAGTATGACAGTTCAATATGGATTGAAGTTACGTTGAAAGTTTGTTGTATCCTGTACCACAACTATATCAGAAGTGTGACATGGACATTATACAGATCTTATTTAATCTGAAATCTACCCTTTTTACCCATAATGAAATTATGAAATATACTTCCCAAGTTTTTAATATTGAATTGACTTGTAGAACATATCAAAGCATTATTCCTAATTGTCTACAGACTTTAGGAAATCGTTTATTTGGTGAAAACTTCAATTCTGCCTGTTTGAGACAGCATTTCTCTGCTTGAATGATATCGTGATATATGTCCCCACAATCAATAAATTGGACAGAGTGCAAGGCTGAATCCCATTTAGCGCTATAGTTCTCATGATAGTCTGCAAGAAAGAGATTATCATTCAGTAAATGTAACTCCAATGAAGGGCTTATGCCAGCATTTATTGTTAACAAGATGTCCTTCGGGAAGGACAGATGTATTCATGCAGTAAACACTTCAAGACACTTCAGGCATATTAATGTTTATTGGGCGTCAATTTGTAAGTGTTCAGAGTTTGATTGTAGAGTAGAAGGCTAGACAGAAGCTTAGTGATGGAAAGAAAAATGATGGGTACCTGTTCACCTGATTCTTTAAAAAAAAAAAAGAATCTTTCAAAAGTTCCAGGTGAACACTTGAAAGAAATAAAAGGAAAATGTTTTGAAACAAGAAAAGTCCTCAAGATTACAAAAGGCTTCAGTTAACAGACTGAATCCTTTTTAAAGCAGTATATCCCTGGTTCTCTCCTTGAGAGGCAATCATACAATTTGTCTTGATGAGACTGAGGTGCTTCATTTCCTATTAATGCTTCATGCAGTTTGTATCAGTTGACTGAGGGCCCAACTAGACTGCTGGCAGGTCGCTGCCGGACTGGACTTCTAAATTTCAAAGCCTCACCAGACATTTAGCAAGTCTACTTGGTCAGGACAAGAAGTGCTGGTAACTCCTTGGTCAGAAGTTGGTGCTGCAGATGTGTGGCTCTTCCTGTGATGTTTCTGCAGTGTTCCTCCGGGGATCTTTCAATCCAAAGGCTCCTTTGGTGTTTGTCTGGTAGATGCCACTTGTTTACCATGGACAACCCAGGAAAAGGTTCCTCTGGTGTTCCTTTTGAGCTTACTTCTTGTAATCTTCCTTTCAAACATCCAGTCCACAACAAGGGAATCTTGCAGGAGTAGCATCCAGGGATTATACCCTGAGACTTTGGTTGATCTGGATATCAAAAAGTGATGTTTGTTGTACAACCCTTTTAGATCTATAGATATATACACATAGATGGAGAAGGAAATTGAAAAGCCTGTTCTATAGATGTGGCCCGGTCAGTCGTTAAGGTACTTGGTTTAGCAAGGATTTTGATATCACAATGATCAATATCAAAATTGGTGACTGGTTTTGACCAAATCCACATTTGCATAACATGGAGTGTGTGCCTTTGGTGCTAATAGGAAGTAAGTAAAACATTTTTCCTTATGTGTGAAGATACAAAAATTATACAGAAAATATACATATTTTGTTTAACACTGTTTTTACTTCTGAATATATATTTTCATCTAGCTTATGTGCCAAATCCTTAGGCTAAAATAGTCGTTTTTGTCAGTCTTTTTAACATAAAAAATAGAAGAAAAATAGTCTAGTTATCTAGGAAATACATTTGTGCTTGTGATAAACAACTAGGGTATACATTAATTACATTTCATATCATCTTAGGAGAACCAAAAGGTCGGTAATGCTGTATTATAGGATATGAATTACCACCCTTCTTGTTCTTACTCCCATCAGGTAATGCTATGGTTTTCAAGGCTGAGGATAGAATTAATAATGTATTAAATCTAAAGTGTAAATGGGGCAAGTGCCTTGAAATAGACAAATGGCTATTTCCAGTATTTCCTTTCTAATTACTACAAGAAGTCTTGTTAGCCACTGAATAATCTGTCTTTTGTCCTCAAAGGATGTTCCGCTCCATCTCGTTGCACTTTTGCTAGACTGCCTATAAGCTGTTACAGAAAGGGAAGAATATGGGGGGATGAAAAGGAACTATTTGGGGGAGGGGGAAATGTTTGATCATCACAAGATGTAAACACAAGTCTCGAAACAAGATTCTAAATTGATAGGACAGGATGGAAAAATAATGAAATTAAAGATGTTATACTAGTAATGATTTTTGTAATCTAGCTCAACTTGTGCAGCAAAATCTTCTTTTGTGTTCATTAGATGCACATGCCAGTCATATCTTTCCTAATGTTAAATTCTTTGTTTCTTTAGCCAGCCCATTTGATACAGTGAAGCCTATGTTTTATTGGTTATCTATTGATCAAGTTCATGGCCAATCAGGTTGTCTCTTTCCAATGTCCATGAAAAAAATCAAGCTTTTTGTTTCATAATCTGGTCCCAGGGGTGTAGCGAAGCTCCCTTTTTTGTTTATTTGATGAGCGTCTAGCCTGCTCTTTTGTTGCTTCAGTCATGCCACCCTGAGCATAAAACATGACCTACATTATTAGCTTCTCTATCATCCCATTGTGGACAGGCTTTTATCATATCGTCAGTGGACAATCGTGTTTGTTTTACATGGACGATGATAATAATTTCATGCCCTAGTTACAAGTTTACTGCGGTTGCCATGGATACTGTGTATACAAATCACCAGGATGACGTCTACTCCCTTTGACATCGGACCGAGTGTCACATGAGCTTTGCGCAACAATCCCCACAGTTATATCTCTGATTAACTTTTTGATATATATCAATATTAGGTCACAGATCTTTATCTTATTCATAATCACAATCTTGATTGTAAAACTTTGTCGACCTTTGATAGAACTTACAGGTATCTGGATTTGTAGATTTGACTCATCTGTTTGTTGAGATGATGTAAAATGGTTTTGGTATTGCCAACTCATGAATCCATTGCTCATACGCATCTATTAATTTATTACACATCGTCTACACCATCAATAAGAATAATGTTGTCATTTTTTAGGTATAGATTTGCATTAACAGTACCCGGTTACACATTTTTTGAAGAGTTAACACCGAAATTAGCCTGTATGTGTTGGCATCTTTTAATCTTAGAACTTTTATTGAGCATGTGTAGACAACTGTTAAAAACTTTTCCTAAATAGGAACTCAATATTAATAATATGATAGGAACAGAATTGAATGTTATGTTAATACTAATGAGAAATTAGGGGGCTTTGGGAAAGGGGGCAACTTTCCCTTAGCCCCAGTGTATTCAAGTGTTGGTCGAGAACTTTGTAGGTGTCAAATTCTCTGATAAAAGCAAGTGAAAATCAAAGGTTTCAAGTGCCCTTTTGTTTGGTAAGGAAATTTTTCTTCTATGATTGTGGAGTTTTTATAAGATTGCATCAATCAGAGGTTACAATTGGAGCTCTAACTGGAGATTTAATAGAAGAAGAGACTTCTAAAAGGTTTTAAGCTACCCACTTTGTATGGGTTGAGTCTTCTCAGGTGTGAAAACTTGTATTTGTTCCTCATATTTAAGGACAGCTTTAGGGGGATTAAGAGAGCAGGAGAGGATTAAAGTTCTATGGTTGTTAATCTGTTAGCATAACTGTTAACAGTTATAAACCAGATCAGTGTAGGAAACGTTGATCATTTTGTGTACATAGGGATATTTCTCATGGGAAATGAAATGTTTGGATGAAGGTTACTGGTAGATTGTGTTGATGCGCTTCAAAAATGATGAGAAATGCCAAAATCTCTTTTAAGAATCTCTTTTAAATATTGTTTGACAAAGAACATAATTGAAATTAACAGACAAGGGGATTGTTAAATGGGTTAAAAGATCCTGCATATAGAGATTTTTCTGTTTTGACAACTCTTTTGCTTGAGATATTATACAGTGTGTTCGATTTCAAACAGTTCAGGGAAAAGGACAAACATTTTTGTTAATGCTTGAAAATGTTGAATTGTAAGTCAAAGAGATTATAGAGCTCATAGTTAGTTTGGATATTCCCTTTCCCCCTAAAAATGTTTTCATTATGAAAGAAAAAATTGCGATCAGATGCTTGGCCTCATCAGAGAGTTCACCCCCAAGTGCTTTGCTGATAGAGCTGTTTCACTTTTAAAGAGATGGTCCAGTTCTGGTAGAAGATGACAAAAAAATGTGAGCTTATTCTTGGTTTTATGTCAGTTTGGGAGGACATCATGCATTAACTGCATTTGCACAGAAAGCAAAAACTCACATTATAATAATAATAATATTTAATTTTTATAAAGCGCTTAATACAAATGTCTCTAAGCGCTTTACAAATATACTATTACCCCGGTCATTGGATTCAGTGCTTGCCCGCACACAATGTGTGCACAATCTCCACTCCCTGGGGAGCATTCCAGCCAGGCGTTACATGACGCTCAAAAACTGTTTGACCAACAATGACGGTCGCATCCTACCGGGTACCCATTTAACACCTGGGTGGAGAGTAGCAAGTGCAGGTTAATATCTTGCCAAAGGATATTAGTATTTGTCAGAAGTAGCTATGCAATTACCCATAAACACAACAAAAAACTCACCTCTGGAGTGTTTTTTTATTTCCTAAAAAACTCCTTAAATAAACCCTGAAATAATTTCTCACCAAATATCTGCAAGCAATGAACAGACAACTTTAACGCAATTTTTAGGCAATTTTATGTTTTGAAATGCAATGTGTACTAGATTCTGCAATACTATCAAAGCTATAGAATAAGTGGAACATTTTGAATTCAAGAATAGGTTGGATGTATCGAATTATCAGCAAAGACACACACACAAATAAAATTGTGAAAATGTTGTGTTCATGAATATTATGATATGCCAGCTTGAATATTTTGAAACCATGTTGAATCGTCATATTTCTACCTCAGAAAATATAGGTAAATAAACAAAGATGAGATGGTGGTATAAGCTCTTAAAGTTGTATTCTTATCTTGCGTTGGTTCTCTGTTCTATGGTGGTTTATTTTTGGTATGAAAGTACCTCTCAAATCAATAGCCATATTCTCTTGAGAGCAGACCTGTGAATGATTGATAAATGTCATGCTGTTTATAGTCAACCAAAGCTCAATATATCCTTACTCCCTGCTGCGTGACGAAACAGATAGGTTAAGCCTTTTGTCAGCCTGTCTGATCTTTAAATGTGTACCTGATGAGCTTATTGATTGTTTTAAGGATATAAATAAAGTTGTTGAGAGCATTTTGTATTGATCTATGTAGACTTTTATTGATAACTTGGAATTGTTTAAAGAATGTTTACAGTTGTCAAGTCAGTCATTGTATTTGTATTGATTGCACTATTCAACAATTGATCCTACACCTAAAGCACTCTCTGCTTACATCTGTATGTACATGTATCAGACAATCAGACATTATACTGTTTATACTTTATAAAGTGGAGTAGATATCAATAAAGCTAGGATTTTGTTAAACAGCAATTAGGGTAATTAACAAAGTACATATGGTGTAAGGATACTCTAGCTTAGAGAAAGATATTAAATATGGAGAGTGCAAGAGTGTGAGTATAATAATTTTGTATTTGAAAAAAAGAAGATATTTTCAATTTCTTCCCTATAAACGGCAAAAGCAACAGTGGATTTTGATATAATGTAGGGATCATATTGAATGGGGAAAGGATACAGGAAATGGCTCTATTCAATGAAAGGCACCTGCTGCCACATATAGCCAAATCTCTCTCTCTCTCTCTCCCCCCTCTCTCTCTCTCTCTCTCTCTCTATCTTTCGCCTTCTCTCTCTCTCTCTCTCTCTCTCTTTCTCCCCCTCTCTCTCTCTCTCTTTCTTCCCCCTCTCTCTCTCTCTTTCTCTCTCTCTCTCTCTTTCCTGCTCCCTCTCCCCCTCCCTCTTTTTCTATATATCTCTCTATTTCTGTCTTTCTCCATTTCTCTCTCTTTCTCTGTCTCTATTTCTGTTTCTCTCTCTTTACACCAGTTTACTGAATTAAGAAAAAATCTAGTCACAACATTTATCAAAATAAGTAATAAAGTGATTTATGTGAATTAAAAGATAACTGACCTTAGTTTACTTTAATAATGAAAAGTGGGAACACAGAACCGGTTTCATCATGAACCTGAAGAAAATTATGAATGGTGGGTGGATTTTCCAACATATCATGAGAATGTGTAGTTATTTGAACAACTGTATTGATTTTGAATCCAATATTTCATAAAAACATATATGAGTAGAAACCTCAGATTGACCTGTAGAGAGCCCAGGGCGAGAGGTTCAGCTCATACATTATAACCCTTTTCAGGTTTCCTCATTCTTTGTGACTCCATTGCTGCATTCATGAAAAGTACCTGTTGATTCTTGATGAAAGATTCAGGCACATTATTTGCATGACTTTCTGAAACCTCCAATGATTTATTGATCTGTTGTCACCTTTCCTCTTTCTAAAGATCTCAGTGTCCCTGGCCCCATTTCACAAAACTTGTCACCAGTAACACAGATGACAGTTCATGTTATAAGCTACTGAAATCCTTGCTTCTGATTGGTTATCAGCAGATTTGTCACTGATTTTTGTAATTTTTCATTGAAAAAAAGGCTTTGTGAAACACCCCCCAGATTATGACTTAACAGGAAAAAAATAAAACCACATCTAGGCTAAGAAAAGAATTCAGTGCCTATGAAATAACAAGGAAAAATCTTGACCCCGGATATAAATGGCATCCATTTGTAGTATCTCTCTCATTTCTCCCATCAGCATTTATGATGCTATACCCATCATCCTCTAAAATATATGTGAACGATTCAGTGTATAAGATCAATTTTGTTCACATGAATGATTTTCTACTCCACATTGACTGGAATACTCCAGAGCTAGATGTAGTATTAGCCTATGAGAAATGAAAAAATAAACAATCTCAATTCATACTGAAAGTGAATAAAAAAAAATGATCACATTGTGTTCTTTATGTATTTAAAGATGTCTTTACCGACATGTAATTTGTCATGATTCCATTAATGATTATGTATAGCTTATGATATGAATATGGGATTTGTGAATGAAGTCCTCTAAATTGCTCACATACCTTTACCATAATGCAAAGCATCTCTTGATCTTTGATCTTCAAAGATACCATTATACCGGATTGATTCATAATTGTGTTGACTCTCTGATAGCTTTGATAAGGCACTCTGTTATCATACTTGATGATTAAATGGACTTTGCACAGAAATATGATGCACTTCAGAATAGAGGTTGGTTGTGGATTTAATATGTTCTCTTCTTTATGTGCTCTTTGTATTGATAGATGGACGATGTGGTAGCATGGAAGTGGTCATCACCAGTGCCAACGAGACGTCGATGCCGTGCCCAGCGGCACCGGGTACCAACTTCAGGCAGAACCGCTTCCGCCAACCGGGAAGCCACCAGAACCAGCAGCAGAGCTTCAATTCAACTCATCACCGGCAGGGCACCTCGGAAAGGAGCGTGTCGCCAGCGGCCAGTGATCTCTCCAGCATCCGCCTCGGTCAGCACCATCCTCCCACCAGTGCGTCCAGCGACAGACATCATCTCCTGGATGTGAAGCAGGAATGGGGGAGCAATCGACAGGGCCATGGAGGTGGCCCGGGATCTCAGGCTGGAAGTGACGTTGCTGACCAATCCTTGATGCCCCCTGGCTCAGCCATGTCTCACTATGCCAGCAGCTTCAACTCACTCTCCCCATTCCCCCTTGAACTATCACCATCGGGTTCCAGTTTTGCAAGTCCAAGACATTCTGCAAGGTCTTGGACTTCTGCATGGGGGTCGAAGAAACGATCATTGTCTATTTCTCCGCTCTCTTCAGAAGGCATGGACTTGAACTCTCTCATTCGTACTAGTCCAACATCCCTGGTAGCTTTTATCAATGGCCAATCAAGAGGGTCATCCGCTTCAATATCACCCTTCCAGGGGTATCAGGTAGGTGATTATGGTCACCTGTCTGCCCACAATAGCAGCAGTCCCATGTCACAAGTGTCCTCCTTGGGATTCACTCAGGTGTCTGTCGCTGGGTCTGTGAATGGAGACAAGATGCCTCCTCCTTACCAACAGCTCAAGCAGGTGTCCCGCCAGTACGGGGTTACGGACCCACAGATCGTCACACAGCAGATGCAAGCCATGGAAAGCGCAAACACCATGACCAATGAGACAGGGATGAACAGTCAGTTGATTGTGCAGCCACAGGAGGAAGCTCTACAAGACTATGCAAATAACTTTCCCACCTACCAAGTGTACAAACAGGAGCCTATAGAGCAAGGCTTCAACGAGACCTCAGGCTTTTCACAAGGGCAGGAATATCCACAAGGACAGTTCCAACCTGGTACGGAACAACCCCACCAAGTGCCACCTCAACTTCCCCAGCATCATCACCCACCACAATCCCTGCCTCAACATTCCCCTCAAGGACCCCAGAACCTTCCCCAGCAAAGTCCAGCCTTCTCTCAGAACCAAACCTACCCTACTCAGACATACCAACAAAACCCTACCTTCACTCAGCATTCCACCTACCCACCCAACAACAACTACCCTCCGATCCAGGGGAACTACAACCCTCCCATTTCTGGTCAGTATGCACTGGCACCAGGACAGCTTCCATCCATGACCACCCACCCCCTCCCGGCCAACATGCCCCCTCCTCCACCCTACCACGCCCAGCACTTTGAGTCCAGTGCCAACCACTCGCCCCCCATCATCAACACCAACCCCCACGGCTCCCCTATTTCCACCTCCACTCCCAAACTGGGGTTGGAAGTGGAGGAGAAGATCTGCAGGTGGATCGACTGCAACGCCTTCTTCGAGGAGCAGGAGGAACTTGTCCGGCACATAGAGAAGGTGCACATTGACCAGAGGAAAGGGGAAGACTTCACCTGTTTCTGGCAGGGGTGCACGAGACGCTTCAAGCCTTTCAACGCTCGCTACAAGCTTCTCATTCACATGCGCGTGCATTCTGGAGAGAAACCGAACAAATGCACGGTGAGTAGACAAAACTAAAACACTTCAACCCACTAACCCTCTCTTCACCAGAAAGTAAATATATCATTAGCTGTGAACATGACTTCATTATAACAGTATTTACAGAGTTAATAACATTTGTACTAATCATCAGTCCTAACAGGAAGCCATATCAATTCCTATCTTCTTTTTGATGAATTAGAAAGTAGAAACAACCAGTTACTATGAGGCCATCAACTATATTTAGATTTATGGAAAGCTTGTGTTTTTTTATCAGTGTATCTCATGATAACGTTCAATTTCTATAAATATGGATTCTTTTTAATCCACCTGTCAGGATGAAATGAATAATGACTGTGTTTCTTTAAATGGGTGAGCTAGGCATTAGTGCATAAGGTGGAAGCATACATGGGTATGTATGGCTTCACTTTCTTTGATTTTTCATTAAAATATTCAGGAGAAGGGTACATTTTTGAAAAGTTTAAAATTAATTTCTAATCTTTGATGTTCTCTTTATAATATTTTCAACTTTGGAAAATTAGTATGTCCTCTGATAATGATAAGTCTTCAAATGCCCTCATATTGACACATATGAAAAGAAATAGTTGGAAGATTCAGTCGTCCCATGAAATATGCAATAGTGCAAATAATGTCGACCGTCTGCAGGGTTGCTTATACTTACAAGCATTTATGCTTTCTTAGCAGTCAGGTAAAATAACCACCACCACCACCACCAATGTTTCTTTTTGATTTTGATCATTTCAAAACCTCACAGGGTAAACCAGCTCTCAAGTACTGCAAAATAAACTTTTTCCAATCGCTTCCATACTTTTCAGAATATGGTGCAAAGATTTTTTAGGATCCTCAATATTTCACACGAGGTCCGTTGGGAACTTCAATCCTTTTGTCAATGTGTCTCCCAATCATTTTTATGAAATTAAATGGATTGTTGTATACCGGTAGTGCACTTAGCATTAAAAAGTACCATGGCCTTATTTTATAGGAAAAATACAGTCATCTTATCTTTCTATCATGATAACAGGACTGTTTTACAGGGTATTTCTGCGGAAATCGTAAAAATTGTCTGATCTTTATTTCTGCGCACCATCCCCCTTGAGTCCCACCATCTCCCACCATCTGTTCAAATGCTCAGATCCATCCATAGAACTGACAGAAATAGAAATTCCACAGAACAGAAGAGGAAAAATATTTTAATTCTTTCACCCACCCTAGCTGTCTAGTCCTTCATCCATTACATGGTTGTCATTTTATCACCTTGCCATAAACTGACTGCCCTTTTTGGCGCCAATACCCAACAGAAAAATTCTCAATTCACAATTTTCCTGCTTCAATGAGAGGTGAAATAGAAATAGAAATAGGTGATATACAAATAGGTGAAATAGAAATAGAAATAGGTGATATACAAATAGGTGAAATAGAAATATACAACTTGGGTTTTAGAAGATATATAATTATGAGTATGTTCCTTAAAAAAAAAAAACTCCCCTGTTATTTGTTTTAATTATTTTTATATGATTATGGTCATTCTCTTTTTAAATTCCGTCTGTACTAGTTTGGCCAAGGGGATTAGACCTCCTTGCGAGGTAACTGACGGGTGGTTATCTCATCAAATCAGCTCTCAATAAACATAAGAAAAAGAGGATCATGGGAGACCAACATGCACCAATTAGGCATTGTTTACTATATAGAGGGCGCAAGTAGCCATAAGTAGTGCAGTGGGGCTTTAAAAGGACTTTATTCTTAAGTAATGATCATGTAGGCCAAATATGACGTTATACAATTTTTTTTAAAGGGGAGAAGGTCATTTAAGAAGAAGGCGCATAAAGTCGAGCTACAGGTTGGAGAATTTACCTCATACTCATTGGTCCTATAATTTATGTACATCCTTGCCCTGTTTATGGATCAAGTTCAAGGGTCGGGAGCTTTAGATCTGTGACTTTGACCTCTGAACTCTCATACCTAAACTGGGTCAGTGCTAGACCAGTCCCTGTTTGATGTCATAGGAGCCTTCAGCCTTGACCCTGAACCTCCTACGCACACCTGTCCTAAGATCAGTTCGAACTGGAGACTAGCTTGGAGTCTTTTACATAAAATCCTACTTCGCGGTCTGTTCAGTATATTGACGTTTCTAAACATGTTTTATGAAACAGGGCCCTGATAAGCATTAACTCATATAGTTTAACATAGTATAGAGATATCGACTGCTTTGAGAGGCGCCTATAAAACAGCCAGGGCCCTGTTTCATAAAACTTGTTATCAATAACAAGTTACAAGCTACTGTTATAAGCTACTGAATCGTGGCATCTGATTGGCTGAGAGCAAATTTGTCATAGAAATTTAGCAGTTGTTATAGATAAAAAGTTTTATGAAACGGGCCCCAGACCTCGAATATTAAAGCAGTTGATATGTCTTTTGTATCCCGAATTGTAACAAAAATCTAACAAGAATTCTTACCTTATCCTTTTATAAAGTAAAGATTGGTTAAAACATCACAGAGAATCTGAGACACTGTCAGTTAATCTTCGCTGGAAAAATGAATGAAAGTTTGAATCATTTGGGAATTGCAAACAAAAAGCACAGCCATTATTAACTCCGGGAAGCTCCAACCCCGGCGCGCAGCGTCGGAGCTTCGGTCGAACTGTCGTGGTGGCTTCGACAAAAAAAAATGGGGCGACGTTATCGTTAAAATCTGCAAAGGGAGTACTTACAATTTTTACATCATAGGGTGCACGAATCCTCAGGGCATAACAATGATCACTTGAATTCATAATTTGAAGAAGTCTTCGATGGGAAAAAAAGGGTTTTTCAGAGCACTACCCAAACGACTCTTCCTTGTTGCAGCGTCGATTCAAAATGGCGAAGAGACTGTACGCATGCGCGGCAGAGCCGCAGAAAGTCGCTGAATATGCACGAGGTTGAGAAGGACTCTGTTTGTTCGAGTCGTGCATATTCAGCGATTTCGAGCGATCGGCACTCGATAGCATGAATATTCATACTTTCTGCGGCTCTGCCGCGCATGCGTACAGTCTCTTCGCCATTTTGAATCGACGCTGCAACAAGGAAGAGTCGTTTGGGTAGTGCTCTGAAAAACCCTTTTTTTCCCATCGAAGACTTCTTCAAATTATGAATTCAAGTGATCATTGTTATGCCCTGAGGATTCGTGCACCCTATGATGTAAAAATTGTAAGTACTCCCTTTGCAGATTTTAACGATAACGTCGCCCCATTTTTTTTTGTCGAAGCCACCACGACAGTTCGACCGAAGCTCCGACGCTGCGCGCCGGGGTTGGAGCTTCCCGGAGTTAAGCCATTATATGCCACATTTCAGATGTTCTTTCCAGTCAGTTTCAGTCGAATGTGATGGTACTACCAGTCACAGGTTGTACTCAGATTGGGCCCCTGAACTAGGTCTTTCTCATTTCAGTTGCACCCTCCTCCCTCCAGGTATACACTGAAGTAATCATAGAATTGTTAGATACAGTCAAACCTGTCTATAGTGACTGCCCAAGGGAAACATAAAAAGTGGTCTTTGTAGACAGGTTCCTTTGGTACATGTTTCAATGAGAAACCATTTTCAAGGGAAACGAAAAATGTGGTCTTTGGAGACAGGTGGTCACTAAAGCAGGTTTGACTGTTTATCATCTTTGGTCCTATACGCCCAGTCACAAGTCGTATACAGACTGGGCCTCTAGCTGAACTTGATGGCCTACCTATTTCAGTTGCGCCCTCGATCCTCCCTTCAGGTATGCTAGAAACAATAAAGCATCCTGAGATGGCATGATGGTGGTAATGAAAAAATGACTTCTGGGTGAGGAGAGATGAGCAAGGACACAGGGAAAAAATAAATGCATTCTGATGTTGTCTTGTCTTATCAGATATCTCTTACCTTGACCTTGTGACATGTGACCCCTGACCTGAGATGTCACATTCAGATTATGTTCTGCTTGTGCATTTTCCATACTCCTCCTCCTCCTCCTTTGAGACAAGAGAGTGAGGTGCATGCATCCTCAGGGGACTGGGAAGGTTAGCTAGAAAACAGCTTATTGAAACTGTGAAAAGAATACTGGTATCCAGAATTAACCCCCTCACTGCTCATTCCATGAGGATGTTTGCAATTTTTTGCATTATTGAATGTGGTGTTTTAATATAATAATATGGATATTAATATAGCGCCGGTATCCGCCAGGCTCTGACGCCCATGGCGCTGTACATATACTATCACAAAAATATAACATTCTTTTATTCGTCAGTTCTACCTTTGATAGCTTTCAAATTCTACACTTGGATCATTGTAAGCAGAGAAAAAAAATGGAATGAGTCTGATGCACATAATACTCTTGTTTAAATTTGACAGATGCATGAACGTAAAAAGATATTTTCTTTTGATTCCACTCTAAATTTTGACAAATAAATTGTGAAAAATTCCACTTCAGAATGAATGAATTGGCCAGCCCTGGTGAATAGTTTGTAACTTATAATGACATTAAATGTATGAATGAATTTTAATTTGATGGCTGTACCAGTTGATGTGTATACTGTACATGGCTTTATAGCTGGTATTAGATTAAAAACAATTCTCCACATGCATTTCGTTACATTTGTGAACACTGCAGTGAATTATTAGTTTGTAGTAAATACTAAATGAGCAGCCTTCGTTTATGGTTGCGAATTAATTCATAAAGGTTTGATCAAAACCAATGTCTACCTCATTTATTTGATATCATTTGATTTTTTTCAAATTTCGTTACAAGATGGACCACTCTAGGACTTCCTAAATGAATTCCTTTGTGGCTTATGACCTTCTCCGTTAAGTGAGAACAAAATGGAGCTTTGCTGACATATGTATTTAAATCATGAATCATTCCAGATTGTGCCACAAGTTCAAGCCAACTGCATCATTTGGAGACCATAAAATAATCTCCCCAAGGGCCCAAATATTTTTGTCTGACGAGAGCAACATATATTTCTTCCCGCTGTATTTGTTGGTCTTTTTTTAAGGGGTTCGGGATCCTGGGAGGGGTCGAGAAGGTTATTGGGAGGTGTGATTTTTCTTGCAGTTTCGTAACTCTTGAAAACATTGGAGGAAGGAGTCAAAATGGGGTCAGGATTTATTATGAGTGCACCCAAATTGTTTGAGAAGTTAGGGTGTCAATTTATAGCGCTTGACCTGAAACAGACAGGCTTAATGTTAGCACTGGGAGGAGAGCTGTGTTTTTTTCCCCCAAGAGGTCGTTTATTTGCTGATTTGAAATGCTGATTTATGTTGCATTACCATCAATTATTTAAATGCGTGAAGCTACCATTTGACATTTTAAAATTCATGTTGAAAGAAATAGATTTTGGAAAGTGCTTGCTATAGTTGATTGTATGCCTATGCCTATTGTATTCGTCCACAAGTGATGAATTTAGGGATTTAATAGGAGTAGAATTTTTACTCTTATTTTTAAATCTTATTATTAAATCTTACAAAATAATCAACACTTTATTTTTCTCAATCAAATGTTGTGACCATATATTTGTAGGGAAATTGAGAATGTTTCTTTTTATATTCTAAGCCGACAGCTTTTGAAAGACCCTGTCATAGTTTAAATAGGTCCTAAGGCTAGAGTATGAAATTATTTTATGTTGTTATAGTGATCTGTACATTCTCTGTGCCTGGTTTAACCCCAATATTGTCAATAAAAGGCACCTTATGTAGTCTACCATTTGTTTTCGTACACAACAGTTCCTCATCCGATTCTAAGGATGGGCCCACAATCATCATGACTTTTTAATATTGCCAGTGAAAAAAAAACATGGAGGGAAGATGATCAAAGCAGAGCATTGTACAGCAGCATCATGAAATGTTATTGTCTTCCATTCTCTTTAACTATCTATAGTTAATTGCACCAGCAGAGCTTCACTTTGTACACAAACAAACAAGCATTTTGCCTTTTTTAATTAGGAAAGAAACCAAGAAAATCAAGCAATTATTGGATGCAAACAATCAAAGCCCTGATCAGGCATCACATCCAATTCCACTTACAAGTAGGATGTATTCCATATTCCTCCTAAATGACGAGCAGATCCCGAAATATTCAATGTCGCTGTGGTTTCTGGATAATTCCTAAGTAGAATTTGTAGCGTCTGATTAGAAGCTTGGATCGGGAACAGTGGGGCTACCTCTTCGTATTTGGCCACAAAAGTTCACCTCTGTCATTTTCAATTTGCGGATAATGGGTGGCAAAAATGCAATTCCAGTGATTTATACCTTCTACAATTGGATGCCACTTTAATCCTGGAGTTAAATTCTAGAACTATTTTTGTGCAGAAAAGTTCAAAAGTTCTATAGTTAAGTGTCTTGATTTTATTTTTGGTTATAACAGAAGGATTCTAGATTTTTTGAAAATATATATCTCCCTTTTTCCAGGGCTCTATTCTTTTTAAAAATAAATCTTATCAGGTGAATTGCCTATATATAGATCCCACATATTTTATATCTACGAGATAAAATAAATCTGATTGTCAATATGGTATTTTGAATGAAATCAAAGAATTTTTCACTCCTTGAAAATTTCACAAACTGATAAAGAACTATTGCATCAGTTATGATACAATTATTATAAAGCATGAAACTTCAGTAAATCTGAATCACAGCAAAGTTAATAACTCTCTCCGGAACACAAAATTCTAGTGCTTTATATATAAACACTTTACCATTAACTGACCTTAGTGCTTACATTATGTATTATTATTAACATATTTATTTTGTCAGATTTTCTGAGTAACAGGCCTGCAGGATTTTGAATTACCAGCCAAGCTAAGTCTCACAATTGTCCCTTTTATTCTTTAGGGCACACATCATATCATGTCCATTCACTCTCTCTCTCTCTCTCTCTCAGATAATATGGGTATCCATTTTTAAGGTAAACTTACTCCCTTTTCTGAGGTGGAAATGACCTTTGCCAATGAAATACCCGCTGTGAAGCAAAATTAGAAAAACCGTCGAGAGATCAGGTTTTGCCCGAACAAGTCTTGGGCTGAAAAATGGCGGGATGTCAACGGTGGGTCGGGCATGGGTCAGTAGGTGCGTCTTTGGATGAGGGATAATGTTCCATTGTCTTTTGGTGGACTTTGAGGTGATATCGCATCGCTTTCTTTGGAACCTCAAACGAGTTTGAAATTTAACCCTTGCAGGATGATTGGAGGTTATTTCAACTTTAAGTTTTTTTAAATCTGAAATTTCAACTTAAAGGGAGTCCTTGGTCTATTTTGATTTTTGGAAACAAAACATCAAGTCAGCCCAAAATGCTACAGAAAAGCAGCAAAATTAAAGATGCATGAAATTTGAATATTTGTCAGAAAACAGGGAGAAAACCTGAAAGTCTGTCAGAGATTAATATTAGCACTCTTATTCGCTGTTTGTTCTGCTGTGAAATATGTGATGGAGCTCTATTTTTCATATGAACTTCGTGAACTTTTCACAGGTGTAGGACATTTTTTTTTTGTAGAGTGGCAATTGAGAATAGATCTGTTCTATGGAGTTATTTACTTATGGCTGAAAAACAGATGGCTCAATATTTTGACTGGGTGTTTATCTATGGCATATGTTGACACTTTCTGCTCATCTAGAGCAACATGATCTGAGGAGTCAGTGACCGACAACATCATGAGGTCAAAGGTCAAAGTCGGGATGATTCCAATTTCACTTATTCCTGCTTTGAGGAACATGAAGATGAGCTTGTTTGTTTCAAATTCGAGTGACGCACATGTAGCCTGACACCCAACATCGGGTACCACTTCTTCTTTGTTCATAGTATATTCATGAAGGAGTTGGATGATATATAAAGACATTGGAATGTGAGAGATCTCTCTAATTCTCCCAAGACCATGTTTTACACTTTACAGTGATGAAAAAGACCCACCAAAGCCAGCCTAATATGACACCGATATGCCTATTTGACATATTTTTGTGTCATAAATCAACACATTTCTATGTTAATTTGACAAAAAAATGTTGTATCATAAATACATTTTTACATGAAGTAGGTGGAAAAGAAAAGGTCAATTCTACTTTAATCGCCAAAGCTGCTTCTCAAGGAGCATGGGTTGGTACAAATTACATTGGTTTTTTCATCACATTAAAGGAAAACATGTATAGTAAAAGGTCACAAATGTACATGAAGAAAGGTCGCATACACACTATATTCGTATCATATGAAATGTCATATAAAGAAGCTTCTTTTTGGGAGAGCAGAGAAGCACGTTAATTACATATATGTGATTCAAAGGATAAGCCGATCACAATTCATTATTGAGATTTTGTTACGAGCAATTCCTAAAAACATATATGCTTTGCTTTCAGTTTAGTTATAAATACAAAGTATATAAACACACATGGGAGAATTTTAGATACTCAAGTTATCGTCCGAAAATTCATTGTTCTTCATCGCATTAGTATGAGTCGTTTATATAGTGTATATATTCTTATCAATGCATCGAGTCACAGCTAGGTTTGTGTATACTCACGCAGCTCTTGACATTCCGTCATGTTCTATCGTAAACGAAAGATTAATCTGCAGACAGTTTGAAACCACAAATACTGCTGTCTATAAAAACCTGCGGTAATTCGTGTAGGATGCATCATGACATGCATGTTGGCATCTCATTCTCCTCAAGCCTGCCAAAAATTCACTGTTTAATACCCTTGTCTATAAGGTAGAACAATTTTTTGTCTTCTGTTGATGCTAAAGTTGGAATCCATAGCAATAAATCATTACGTTATTTCAAAGAGTAAATCATACAATTTTGTTCATTGTGTATGAAAGTTGAATTCATATACAATCTAGTTTGGGAAGTTTCGTAGAACCAAATTGCCCTCAAGTTTTTTCTCTGTAATTTAGCAGTTTTCAATATTCAATATTTCATATTGTTAGAGAGAGGAGAAATTCTTTATTATCTTAAAGGTGAAATAAAGTTAATACCCAGCCTTCTAAAATTGAAATGGGGGTCATTCCTACTTGCTTGATATTCTGTAAATGTAACTTTTGTGTACTATGAATTTATGTTGAACAACTTTCTTTAAATTGAAATTAGTGTGAAACCAACCATTATTGTCAGCGTTTCCAGTAGTTTAGACTCTTTTTTTCCTTCATATTTCCACATATTGCAAAATGATTTACATGAAGAACAACATAATCCATAGGTACCACAGTGAGAACACATGAGTGAATGTATTTTTTTGTGCCCATGTTGCTTGCTGTGTCTTTTCTGACCCCGGAGTCACGGCAAGAATGCCCTAATTGGCTCAAATATCACCCCCTTTTGTCTCATCCCCCGTCTGTCTTCCGAAGAAAGAAGACAAACAAAAAGTTTTTTGTGTTGCAAAGATTGACTCAGCAAGGGTTTTTTTTTCTGGTAGTCTTTGTTTGGAATCAGAAGGGGAGAAGCATTATTTTTCTGTCAGTATATCAAGATGACTTGAGTATGAATTGTAGGAGTTGATTATTAGGAATTTTGAGTGTTTTAGATATAAATGTTTTAAAAAATGGGGGAAAAAGATTATCCTGGACTTTTGCCTTTCACTCAAATCCAGAACTTTTTAACATGTACTTCAAACAAAATAAATGAATTGACGTCACAGTATTTTTGCACTGTGACGTCAGTTTATTCATCAAAAAGTTCTGAGTTTGTATAGGATAAGAAGGAACAAAACTTGTCGACTAGGAGCAGGATGTACAGTATGATGTTGTGGTCAGGATAAATGGGAACAAAGTGGAACAGATCATGGAAGGCATTCCAGGAAGATCTTGACACAGAAAAAGAGAGAGAGAGAGAGAGGGGGGAGGGACAGACGGACAGACAGACAGGCAGAGAAGGAGAGAGAGAGAGAGACAGAGAGAGAGACAGAGAGAAGGAGAGATAATGAAGAAAGGAGTGGGGGAGGAATATGTTATGCACCTTGTAACCCTCATGAAAACCGATCTGCTTTACGTTGCTAGGCAACTATTGACTGCCATAAAATCCCTTTGCAGGCTGATAATAGGAGACACATTGTTAAACGGCTTTGTAGGTGCACATGCACTTTCTGGGTTTGACAAGATTGTAGTACTTTGAGAAAAGAGCATATACAAGCGTTATGTGATATGTATGGCATTTACTATTGGATTGGCTTCAATGTAACTTTTACTACTACTCACTATCTCACTATCTCACTATTTTGTGAGTGTTGATATACTATGTTTGAAAATCATTGCCTGGTTGACCTCGCCCCCACCCCCTTCCTTATTTCGAATTTGCGGATTTATCACTTGATAGATTGACCTATAATTTACCCATCGTAAATGGATTTCAGAAATGCTACGGGTATTCAAATAATTACAAGTAGAGATATGAGAATTCATGAAACACAGTTACATGAATTCTCATATTCCAGAAATGCTATGTATGCAATCACAAGGAGAGATATGTAATTATGTTTCTGATAAGATTATAGATTATAGAAAAAGAAGGAATTTTGATACTTTATTTCTTTATAATTGTCAGGAATGGTTCGCAAACCAAATCATACCACCCCCCCCCCCCCAATAAAAGGGGTTACCACATTTTCAGGTTCTAATTTACTAAGAAACCTCTGACAAACAAAAAAGGGGTATTACAGTTAACTGGTTAAAACATTTTCAGGTTGCTTTTTAGGTCTGAAGTGGGGGAGGGGGTTCACATAATTCTTAGATTGATGAATTCTATTTGAAATAAAAGTGTCTTCCATTGATAAGAACTTTCTATCAAATTAATGCCCTTCTAACTTATTTTGATAACGTGTTTCATATTGTAATCCTGCTATGAGATGTAATTCTTATTTTTCTTCTCTGTTTTTTTTTGTTTGCAGTTTGAAGGTTGCAATAAAGCATTCTCCCGCCTGGAAAACCTCAAGATTCACCTCCGCTCACACACGGGTGAAAAACCATACCTCTGTCAGCACCCAGGATGCTCCAAAGCATTTAGCAATTCCTCTGATCGTGCCAAGCATCAGAGAACTCATCTAGATACGGTAAGAAACATTTGTAAGAACATGATGGAGGTGTCATGGTATAGTAGTTCATTCACTTGACTCACAATCCAATGATTGAGGGTTCAAATCCCAGCCCCACACTTTAACGTCCCTTGGAAAGACGTTAATCTATATTTGCCACTCTCCACCCAGGTGTAACAGATATCTGGCCATTGCTCCTGAGTCTAGAGTGATCAGGGTAGGGCACCAGAGTATTTTTTTTAAATTCACCTTGAAATTGCATCAACTCCACTGGTGTAGCCAAGACAATGATAGGGATGGTCACTATCTTTGAAAGAAAAAAAATCCTCAAAGGGAAAGAGAGGCATTTTAGAAAAATAACAAATTTTACAATGTAAGCTCTTATCTGCCCTGGGGGTATTGTAATTTCCACTTTGGTTCTATGATATTTTCTTTGAATCATTATATTAAAAAAATGATAATCCTCTGAATCCGGATTCTGGTTGACCCAACTTTTGCCATGCTCTATTTCATTTCATGCCATGGGTCTGTTGATTCTTTAATCTTCTGTACCATTCATAATAGCTGATTTTTTTTGTTTTGCAATAGCTATATTATTTTTTTATGTTGAGATTTGATGACTTTATACAGCTTGTTTGCATTTCAAGGCAACCTAGCCATGTTTCTTTAGTGCCGTATAATCTGTAAGTGAAAAGAGAACCAATGGTCCATGACTTAACATGTTTTAATATTTTTTTAAACGAAGAAGAAATGAAAATTTGAATGAAAAGATGCAGTCAAGGTTAAAGATTCTGCCATTTTTTTTCATGGGGATAGAAAAAAAATTGAGTATTAGCTGTCCTCCTTTCATCTCTGTCCAAGCTCATTATTGGATCTTGACCTACTTGTGATTGAATATCTGTCAGCACCGGCACAAAGGAACAAGAAAGAAAGAGAAACCTAGGAAGATTAGGATCAGTTGCTTTTGTCCGACTTTGTTCCAGCATTCAACTAGGATTGTTTAAATTTGAGGAACATTAACCGAAATTTGACAAAAGAGTCACCATTAGGTAGGTCGTGCCTTGCTTTTCATGACCCCTGAAAAGACGAAGCGAGCCCCTGTGGTGTAAGTGTGTCCCTCTGTTTGTGCTTGCCATGCATGATACCTCACTAAAGGTGCTTAATAGCTTGTAATTGAAGCTGTGCAAATAGTGGTCTTCTTTGATGGAAATATCTGGCAAATAGAAGTCGAAAAGTTGACTCGCTTTTGAAACGTGACTGCAACTTTCTTTAGAGCGAGAGGCCTTTTCATCAGGTGCAAAGTTGCTCAATCATCCTCCTGTCATTATCTGTTGGCTTTTCTGCATATCGTCATTGAGTACCGTCATGAGACAGACACCTACTCTAATGTGTATTTCATCCACCTGTCTTCTCCCAAATACTCTAAAATACTCTTTTTGCTTTTGAAATTGATCGATGAAATAATTTCTTCATGGAATCAAGCAAAATCTGTATCTTTTTGTGGCAGAATAGACCTCTAATTTCTGTATTGAAATGAAGAGAAATCCATACATTTTTGTGGCAGTACCTATCTTTGAAATCTACTACTTGCTTTCCTTTCTGCAATGAAAAAGATAAATTCTTGTTTAATAAAGTCATAGCACTCATGACCTTGAAGTAATATCTTCATTATTTACAAAGCTAGGTTATATGAGATAAAGTTAAATTGTTAGACCTCTATTGCCCATGCTTCTGAACGCTGTCTTTGAATAGTCGGTGGAATAATTTTGAAGCTATAGATATCAGCATACCATCTTATGTTGGCACCTGTTGATAACATACTCGTGAGCTGACCAAATTCTATTTTCAAATGCAAGTTGAAAGGCAGTAGAGGAGTAATCTATAGAAGTTGATATTGATAATAGCTGTAAAATTAAATTGGTTTAAGTCATGGCTGGATAAAGGGTGGTTTTCAAGTATTTCATGCAGCCATTTGGAACTTTCTGAAGCCTCAGAAGTTTCAACTAAGTTTGGCAATCACCAACTAGGCTTAAATGTTTTACTATCCAGACAAAAAGAAAGCTGCATTTTATTAATGATGGACAGAAGAGGAATTCAAGTTACCTCATTGCATAAATCTAATGTATCTGTCTGCAATAGTGCCAGGGCAAAGTTCGAGACAGATTGATCTTGACTATAGCAGGCAAAAATCTATGACCAATATTATTATTTACTTTTTTTTTATATGATTGATATTTTGTTTGCAGTTTATATAATAGTGATGATTTGTATATCTTATTTCTTTGGGTCAGTTTTGGCTAGACACCTGTTCAAGCTCTCACCTGTTTCTAGTGGTCAGTTCACAGTGTCACACCCATGACAGTCCAGCAGGTGGTCAGTTTTGTACCCCTTTTTTCATACTTTCACCACACCCCTTCAGACTTCAAATGGTGACCGTTTTGAATTCCTCTACTGTCACCACACCCTGTTCGATGTCAGATAGTTACTGCTTTGACCCCCCCTTACATCCTGGTCTGAGTTTCACTCTCTGTGCCTCTTATTGTCTCTACCCCCTTCCCACATACATTTCTCCGCAAACCTTTTCTGCAGACCATCATATTCCCTCTCTCATCGCTGAAAAACAAATTTTCACAAGGTAATATCTCTATTGTTGAACAAGAACCAGAGGCAGTGCAAGATGGGGGCATAGGATGTGACAACCCCCTCCCCCGCCTTATACCTTTAATGTTGGCAAGCTCAGTATTTAAATTGGCTGTCTTTAAATCTTAAAAACAATGATAACCTTTCTTTGTTGGCTCATTGGAAGATTTCAGCTCAGTTGTTGGCAAGTATGGTCCAAAAACTCCCCCTCCCCGCCTTCTTCATCTAAACTTATCTAGATCCCCCCTGACCAGACCGACGTTGGGTCAGAGCAAAGGGCCCAACCCTTCCTCTTCTTGCATCGTCTTGTGCCACCTTCAACATAAACACAATCTGTTTGGGGCGAAAATTACCCCCCCCCCCCCCCCCCCCCACTCAAAAAAATATATACCCATAAGCGGCTGGTTTGAAACTTAACAAGTATAATTTGACCTGGCCAATCAAATTGCACCCAATATCTGTCACAGATGGTGTGAGAGGTTTTCTTCCATTTTGTCCCATTTTGTACCATTATTTGACCTAAGAGATTGGGGATTTTCCAATCAAGTCTACTAATATGAACAGAAATTTGGATGCTCATAATAGAATTGAATGAACTTTTGCTCTTGATCTCTGCAATGATTGAATTGTGCCATTAGAGGCAAGCCGTTTGTACCTCTAAATCTCATGTGACAGCTTTTTTTAACCCCTAGATAAGCACTTAGTCATAGCTTTATTTCTCCTTTTTATTATAGCATTTATTGGTGATTTATGCAGAGTTTAATACTTCAATAAACAGCTGAATGATTGGTTCCTTTTAAATTAAACAAAAAGCAGTTGAAGAAAAGAAATTACAAGATGTACCTTAAAGTACATCTTCAACCAAGACTGACAGTTGTTGGATAATATTTTACTGATCGGCCCAAGAAAGTGACTTAACAATTTCCCCTTGACATGCTTAATTACTAAATAGTAAATTTTCAGGAAGTTATACTCTAATGCTTCTTCACTCAAATTATAGATGTATTGAAACATTTTTTTCTCCTCGTAATTAAGTGTATACTTCTAGAAAAAAAACGATATTGGGAAAGGAAATTGAAACTGCAGTGTTTGAGAGTTTAGTCGTTTGGGTTCAAGTGTGACTGCGTGCTAAAGGTCTCAGGATTGTAAGCGAATAATCTGTGAGCACTTAGCTGATGCAATTGAAACCAATACGGATTTGGCTGAATTTTGAGGATGATGAATTCATCATTACTAAGCCCGGGTCAAATGTTCTTAGATGGGTAACAGATGTATTCATGAAAGGAGCGATGAATTTTGATGAAAACATAAATATTTGATTCTCTCAATGAAGCTAAGGAATGATGATGAGTGTTTGGAGTTTTTGTGACTTGTGTTCAGTATTTAACCAACTCAATTTACCTGCAATCTGTGTTAAAGGTAAACCAATCAGATTTGGGTTATTGTGTTGGGTAAATATATAGTTGAAACTAAATGCCTACAATTCTGACTAGCTGTCAAGTTGACTTTAGAATTGAGTACGGTAGTAAGCAAATACAAAAATATCAAGTATTAAGATCATCTGGTACAGTTAAAAACTGAATTATTCTTACCCTAATACCTTTTGTGATTTTTCAAGTATGTGATTGATTGATTGATTGATTGATTGATTGATTGATTTTATTTCATTTCATATATCATTGTTTTCACAATATGTGACAAATTGATTTTTCCTGATTTATGTTTAAATACTTGAGGATGTGACATATTAAAACTCACATTACTTAAAAGTATTCAACAAAGGCCCTAATTCAATCAGTCCACCTCTCATTTTTTAGTTATGGAAAATACACACAACAAAAACATCAGATTTACAAGGGGTATGGATAATTAAGTTGTGAACTGAATATTCACAATATATGGATTAGTATGGATTATTATTATGACACATACTTCAGTGATAATTGTTCCACTTCATTTGTATTCGTGAACTTCAACATTTTACGATGTGCCTAAACCTAACTGAAAAAAAAACCACCTCAGTGTAGCAACCCATACATTTTATATCTTTTACACACACAAAAAAGCATAAAAGCATTTAGCACTTGTCACCCACCACGTACTTGCCAGAAAAAGTACTTGGATCACCCATGATGATCATTTTTCTGCAGTTGTCTCTCTTTCTTAGGTGTGTTGGTCAAGGGAACTGGATAAGAATATGATACACTGTATTGTATTTGAATATAAAATGTGACACTAATTTTCCTAAAAGCAGTATCCATATTTAAAAAAAAAATATCATTATTCTGGTCATGAGTGGGCATGAAAGACACAAATATCACATTTTTAAAACTAGTTCAGTTTAAAGTTTGCTCAGAAAAGTGCAAATGAATTAGGTATGCATAACTGTTTCTCTGGGTGTATGGGGTGAAATAAAGTGAAGACGTGTCTTTAAAGAGAAACTGGGCGAAAGGACTCTTTTCATGTCAGACTTTGTTTTGTGATAAAGATTTAAAACATTGAAAAGAAAGAAAAAAAGGGGTCTGGAAAAACACCGAGTCATACCTCCTACAAAGGTGATTTGAATACTCTCTAGTTGAGTAATATATTTATATCTAAAAGTTTAGTGACATATCAAGGTTAATAGACTTCTTCACTGGGCTCGATCTTGTCATCCAACATAATTGACAAATATTTGCTTTCGTGTCATTTCATTCTTCAAAACCATGTAAAGGATTTAAAACATTTTCAAGAAGTTCTTTCGTCTGGAAATAAAATTGAAAGAGATCAAGACCCAGCACACCATGATGATTAGCAAATATTTAGTTTGGTTCATACTCTTTTTATAACTATGATCCATGTCCCACTGCCATTAACCAGTCACTTCAACTTTAACATGTTTTTGTTCTCTATTGCATCAGGCTATAAGTAACTTTACAGGGATGCATTTATTTATCTGTTTCGATGATTCACTGTTAAATAGGTCAACAGGTACATCACACTGAGGATTCGATTCATTTTTTTTGAAGATATTGACTTTTTAGATATTGTTTGTTGCAGCATGAGGCATTGTGACTCTATAATAGTCCAACATATTGCACAAGGGATCCAATTTTTATCGCTCTGATAAAGATCTATGGCAAATCGGCCATCCATGGTGTCGTATCATTCAATGTGAATGCTGCCGAATGTTTCGTCTTGTCTGCAAGCTGCTGTCGCCATGGTGAAAATGAAGCTCCGCCAAATCGTTCTCTTCAAGAAACAAAGTAGCCGTTGTGCAAGAGATCGTTATCTATCGCCATCATGATGAAAGATCGGTCACGTTTCTTCGTATAGACCTTCTCTCTTCAATTGAATGGACTCATTCACTGT
>JAVYIG010001078.1:0-157500 GCA_035222895.1 Strongylocentrotus droebachiensis
TATATACATGAATTGAAATAATAAGTAGCCTTGAAAGTGTCGCAATATAATATATATGTGTGAATGAGATTGAAGTGTAATGGTGTGTGTTTGTTTGAGACTATATAGCCTTTACACTGTTTCATTAAAGATATATATCTCCAATCAAATCAAACTGAGTGTTGTTATCGAACAACTTAACAATATCAATCTTCTATTCTCCTAAATAAACCTGGGAAACCTGAAAATTGCATTACAATGTAAATTCATCGTTAGTGAGAATGTAATACACTATACAACAATGGGCAAATAATTGTTTCCAGACCAATGATTTAAGTGAGAAGAACTGACATTTAATAATGAAGCTGTTGCCGTTTTTATATGAATTTGAAATAATAAGTATCCTTGAAAGTGTCGCAATATATCATGTGTGAGTGAGCTTGAAGTTTAATGGTGTGGGTTTGTTTGAGACTATATAGCCTTAACACTGTTTTATTAATGACATATATCGCCAATCAAATCAAACTGAATGATGTTATCGAACAGCTTAACAATATCAATCTGGATTGATATTGTAAGTTGTTCGATAACATCAATCTGGAAACAATTATTTGCCAATCGTTGTATATTGTATTACATTTTCACTAACGATGCATTTACATTGTAATGCAATTTTCAGGTTTCCCAGGTTTATTTAGGAGAATAGAAGATGCATCAACTCGAGAAAAAGCATATTTTGATACCTCATTTGTGACACTGGCAGGTTCTTTCTATTCTCTTCAACATACTTTTTCAAATAAGTGAGGGTGCCGGGTGGAGGGGGAGGCTCGAGACTCCCGATCCGCTGGCCTTTCCATATAGGCTGCTAAATAAGAATATTTTTTTTGCCTGACTGTAAACTTGGTAATTTTTCATAGACGCATACAAAAGTATAATTTACAAAAAAGTGAGAAAAACGTTTGATATTTAATGGGGGGGGGGGGGCAACTGCTCCAAGCCCACATCAGTACGCCAGTGCGAGGGACGAGGGAGCATAGTGAACGTAAGGGGTGAAGGTGACGGCACTGACTACCCCGTCACAGGTTTTTGAAATTTTGTTGTATTACAAAAAAGACTTTCCTTATTAGTCAGGTCAAGATATGGTTTGACCACAAAAATTGCAACAAAAGGTTTTCAACGGTTTCTAGTGGTATTCGACCTCAGGAATAACATACTAAAAGTTTACCAAAATCGAAGGTTCAGAAAGCTGTTATTTTCAAGATGGCGTCCATGGCCGCCGACACCTAAAAATGGCCATAAATCACTTATTATCCATCCAAGACACATAATGCTGGTGTCTTTCCATGGTTTCGGAATCCATTGAGACAAGTACGAATAATTTGTGATGGTATAGGAAACCCCAAATATAATAATAATAATAATAACTTTTATTTACCCAGGGTAGCCACTTCAGTTATGAAACTGTTCTTCCAGCGGGCCCTGCATAACATAATATGTTATTACTACCCTTCTCCAATCTAATATGCTGAGCGCCTAGCTAGAAGGCAGAAGGTCCCATTGTTATAAGTCTTTGGTATGACTCGGCCGGGGTTCGAACCCACGACCTCCCGTTCATGAGGCGGGCGCTCTAACGACTGAGCCACCATGCCCGGTTTAAAGATGGCGTCCAAGATGGCCATAAGTCACTTATTATCGATCCGAGAGACATAATTGGAGTGTCTATGCTATGGTTTTCGGAATCCAATATGGCGCCCAAAGGGCCACAAAACCACTAAGATTTCTCAATAGAGGGTGCCCTTTATAAAAAGGAAATGAACTTATAATGTTTCTCTCTCACCCTTATGTTTTCACCGACCCCCACCCCCCCCCCCCCTCCCCGGGAAAGGGGTCAATTCAACTTTTGCCAGGTCTTTGTCAACACTGGGGGAGGGGGAGTGACAAAGACAAAGTAACAACTTAAAGGGAAAGTCCACCCCCAAAATAAGTTTGTTTCGATAGAGGCAGAATAATAAGAAAATCAGGTGAGTGAAAGTTTGAGCAAATTCTGAATGAAAATAAGAAAGTTGTGAATTATTGAAGTTGTGATCAATCAAATACAAATTGGCAACTCTGTGACTTATTATACGAGCTCTCCTTCATTTGCTTTGTGCATAATATTCCATAAAATCATGTTTTCTTCGTTATTGATGACGGAATATATATCTGTTCCTTGCAGGGGGAGTATAGAAACATATTTGCAATTATTATATTTAGGGTGCATGTATGGTTGAAATTTTTCTTGAGGGGAAAATGAAATTTTAGATTTTTTTAGTACTGAGCAAATGAAAGTTGAGCTCGCATGATACGTCATAGTGTTGCCAATTTGTGTTTGATTGATCACAACTTCAAAAATCCTAACTTCCTTATTTTTAATCGGAATTTGCTCAAACTTTCACTGACTTGTTTCTCTCATTTTTCTACTCCTATTAAAACTAACTTAATTTCAGGGTGGACTTCCCCTTTAATAATAATATCTAGACACACATTCCTGATACCCACTCACCATACGATTAAAAATAACCTTGGCTGCATTGTCAGACCGAAAGTATAATACCCTGCTATCTACATCCGCGTAATGCAAGAGTAACACCAATATGTCAGTGCCTTCTCAAATCAGATAAGTACTGACGACGAGAAGAATTCACAGCAGCTTTAGCAATATGTACATCTGCATCCCCAGATACATTGATGACGGTGCAATTACTCTTCCTCAGTTCCTCACTAATGAGATTTATGAGTCACTGCCTATTGCAGTCGCTTGATAAAAACTCATCCTTGTCTGAGAATACTGTGTCTGCATTGAATCTGGCACTGGATGGGAATTCTGCCCACGTCACTGGTGTGTAGTATATCATTATTGATGGCCTTCCCCATAGCCGTCAAAAACTACATTTGCATAACCATATAGTGGGGGGGGGGGGTTCTGAAAGCAGCATATGATCGTGCTATTCTGCCATAGCTGTCTCCTGTCTTCCATGGTATCCGATGCACCAAGAAACCACCATCAAGGACATGCTGTTCTGTGTTCTTTCACGGCTTCACTCGACACTTTACTTGCATGATCGGTTATAGCATGAGCTAGCTGAGGCTACTCAGCCTTCCGAAAGACATTCCTAGGCTCGAAAAGTACAAGTAGGAACGGACTGAGCGCAAAGCTCTTCACCTCTGCTACCTCAAGTTCCCTTGTTTTTTAAACTACCAGGAACCGTTGAAACTGCAAAGCAAAGCAGCATTTATGGTTTGTTCATGTACAATTTTTATTTTCGAAATCTTTCCCAAAGTCGTAGCTTTGTCTTTCCCTTTGAACGAGACTATGAAAACAGCATATTGGAAGGCCGCTGAGCTATAATCATCGATGTACCCCAGAATAGCCCACTGAAATGGATTGGCTTGCAATTAGGTTGCTTCCAGACCTTCATGATTTTTGCAGGAAGCAATCGGTACCCTGATGAAAGGAACCGATAGCAGGGATCATGAACTAGTGGCGGATCTAGCCCCCCCCCCCCCCCCCTGTGTGTGTGTGTGTGTGTGTGCTAAACCAGGCGCGGATCCAGGATTTCTTAGGGGAGGGGGCCCAACTTTTTTTTTTTTTTGCTCCCGAAAATTTGAAAATCACGCCGGCCGAAAAGTCGCTCAGTGGGGGGGGGGGGGGGGGGGTTGGGGGGGGGGGGGGGGGGGGGGGGGGTAAGCGGACACTTTTTTTTTTTTTTTTTTGAGTCCCAAAAAAAATCGCAACGACTCAGCCAGCCGAAAAGTCGCTCAGTGGGGGGGGGGGGGGGGGGGGGGGGGGGGGTGGGGTAGTGAGCACATTTTTTTTTTTTGGTCCTCGATAATTTTAAAATTTGCATCCCCCCCTTGAGCGCCAGGGGGGGGCCCAACCCCCCAAAAAGGTAAAAATCGCGTGATTTTACATGATTTTTTTCTCAAGGGGGGGGCCCCGGCCCCCCGGCCCCCCCCCCTGGATCCGCCACTGTGCTAAACAAAGCAACAACAAAAAAAAACAAAAAAAGGGTTTCAACCCCCACCCCCCTCCCCCCTCCTAAGCCACTGAACGAAATATCTAACGACGTAATTTTCTAATTTCCGGGCCCCCTCCCCAAAAAAAAAAAAAAAAAAAAAAAAAAAATCGCTCATCTGGACCCAACACAAATTTATGTCCTGCTAGTGTCGCAAATCAAAATATGCTCATCTGATCGTAATTTATTGCCCCAAACCCTGAGCTTCCGGGTGCTCCGCCTCTGGACCCCACGCCAATTCGCGACCTGCCAGTGTTACAAATAAGGTATAAAATAAAATTATGTTCATCTAACAGTAATTAAATGCCTATACCCCTGAGCTTCTGGGCGCTCCGTCCCTGGACCCCACGTCAATTCGTGACCTTCCAGTGTCACAAATAAGGTATAAAATTATGCTCATCTGACGATTATTTGATGTATAAAACCCCTGAGCTTCTGAGGGCTCTGCCTCCTGGACCCAACACCTGTACCAACCCGTGTAACGATAATCGATAATTTTAACGCTAAGCCACCTGACCAGTAAGGTTGCCGGTCGGGTGCCGGGCGGCGAAGCTCCCCGATTTCGCCCAGTTTTGACCTAAAATCGATCAGCGATCGACGGGAAATCGACAGGGAACCGCCCAGGCATCGCTGGGGCTCTGCAGTCTGGTCGAATTCTCCCCAAATCGTTGGGCGATGCCTAAATTCCAGTGGCGTCGACCCAGCAGGCTACAAATCGGTCGGTCGCCGCTCTGAGTTGTGACAATAGCTAATTTACCTTAAACAAGAGATGCGAACAAGGTCAAGAAGAGAATATCGTAATTTTGCTTGTCATAAGCATTTACTTGAGTGTTATTATTTCATTGTTGATATTAATTGATATTAACACTTTTTCTTTTCTATATACTGCCTGTCAATGAAAATAAGTGGGCAATTGTTTTTGGAAAGAAATAACACACAAATAATGGCGTTGGCCCACATTCAGTGCTTCAGCCCAAACGTACGTGGGACACGAGGATTTTGACACTACTTTTTGAAAAGCCTGCTGCTCAGTCATCCGTGGTATTATGAACATGGTATCATTAGACAGGGTATTGGTTACCATTTACTATGACATTGTGATTCAAGGTCATATGTGTACCTGTTTAAAGGCCTCTTCAATGATTTTTCCCCGTAATAGGTCATAATGCGACCTCACAAATCGTAAAATGTTTGCTTGCTCGCTTCGCTCTTTCACAATGAATATTCAAACCATCACACCCGACTGCAAAGTTTGCTGCTCAAACAGCATCTTGAACCATGTAAAGAGAGAAACAAATATTGAAATCATCCCTGATCATGTAATCACAATGTAAGGGTATAACCCAATCTCTGACATGGTATGCATGTATTTTCGTTTTGAGGTGCCCCTTCGCAGGTGCCCCTTCTTTGTTGGTGCCCACCCCCATTTTGGAAGACACTACACCGCCCCTGCTTTGAACTAATGGTCTAGGTAATCATTTAAGGCACCACCCACTTTTACAAAAAGAATCATTTGCACGCCGATACTGGCCAAGCCATTTCAGCCATATTGTCTCATACGACATATTGAGATAATAAGGTTTGTGCTAGCTTTCGTTTGGAGTTTGTAGCCATGGATTAATTCTCTTAACCCTAATAAGGCCGGGGGGGGGCATTATGCCCCCCCCCCCCTCCACGATTTTTCTGATTGTTCGAGAACGCATATGGATGGCGCCTCGCCGCTCGCTGACTTTTTTCTTTAGAGTCTTGCGCATCTTTAAAAAAAAAAAAAAAAATCGGATCTATAGTTACAAGGTCACGTGACCTTTTGTCTTTGCATGTCAGCCCGAAAATCGCTCATTTTTGTGATTTGTGTACAAAACATATGGAAATGTCATTTTTCCTAAAAATAGATCAAACATTGGTTATTGGGTCTTGTTTAAAGTTTAGGTGGTTGTTTTGGGAGTCAAAAAAGTTGAATTGTAGGAAGAAATGAAAAAAAAAAAAAAAAAAACATAAATAAGTTAACAAAACAATGAAATACATAAGAAATTATCAAAACAAGAGATAACATAAGGAATAAGCTGGCTCTTCCAATTTTTTTTGTCGTATTATTGTTCCAAATGGTCTAATGAATATATGTAGCGAAAAAGAATGCTTAAATATGAATAATATAGGATTTATGGGTAAAAATGTGATTTTATGACGTTATTTGCATAAATTACCATAAATATGCAAATGAGGGATTTTTTTCAAAAAATTGAAATTATCATATTGTTCTATACACTTCACTTGACATGTGTGCAAATTTTCGCGGAGATCGGCCGTTTCACGGCCGAGATCTTAGGGGGGGGGCCATAATGCCCCCCCCCCCCCCGGCCGTAGTAAGACTTCAAATAGCCCGGCCTTATTAGGGTTAATACCCCATACGAATAGTAAAATGATATGAAGGTTGCGATATTTCATTAATTCCTTTTCTTATAGACATCAAATTTTCCCCGTACGACATAATGTCATGATCTACAAGACATGATCCACATGTTACAAGAATACATGTATTGCTTTAGCCCAGTATTAGATATGTTTAAATTGTTATTCATCTTTTCTTTTTGTTTGTGTGTCATTTGTGAAAGTCAATATAATATGTATATACAAAAATAATAAAGATATTATATATACATGTATATAAATAATCTTTGTCGAGTATATTTGTGCACACACATATTGGGGCATCGTAAAATTCGGTATCCTAGTGTAAGTTTCAACTTCGATTAAAGGCTTAGAGAAAATATTGTCGCTACCAAATGTAACAAACATGTGACAAACATAAAGCCTGGAATCGTTTCCAGAAAACAAGAAGCCAACAAGACAGAGATAAGTTCAAGAAGATTAGGAACGAGGTCACCAGATCAGTTACTGATGCAAAGAAATCTTTTGAAAAGAAACTAACTTCAGATCTGAAAATCAATCCAAAATGTTTTTGGAAATATGTGAAAAGCAAAACAAAGACAAAATCTTCAATCGGGTCACTGGAGAAACCTGACGGCGGCTATGCAGAGACAGACACTGAAAAAGCTAATACCTTGAACAATTTTTTTGTCTCTGTATTTACGAGAGAAGATTTAGCCAATATTCCTAGCTGTGATCCAAGAAGAAATGTTACACCCCTGGACAACGTTGAATTTACAGAATCTGCTGTCAGAGAAGCAATCAAGAAGCTCAATCAGACCAAATCCCCTGGACCTGACAATGTACATAACCGTATTCTGAAGGAACTTGGGGATTATATTGCTAAACCTCTCACCGAATTGTTCAATTTGTCGATGTCAAAAGGTCAAGTCCCAGCATGTTGGAAGGAAGCCTATGTTACACCTATATACAAAAAAGGGTGATAAGAGGAAACCAAGTAATTACCGTCCTGTGAGCTTAACCAGTACTTTGTGCAAGATGATGGAATCCTTCATCAGAGATGTGATAGTTGACCATATGGATAGGCATGAACTGTACACAGATAATCAATATGGTTTTAGGAAAGGCAGATCTTGCGTCACACAACTACTCGATGTATCTGAAGCTTGGTACAAGGAGCTTGATAGTGGAAGAAGTATTGATTGTATATATCTCGACTACAGTAAAGCATTTGACACTGTCCCACATCAAAGGTTGCTACGGAAAATTGAGTCGTACGGTATCTCAGGTAATCTGTTGAACTGGATCCAGTCCTTTTTAAGTGGAAGATCTCAACAAGTGATGGTTAACAGAATTACATCCACGGAATCTAACGTTATGAGTGGCGTACCGCAGGGGAGTGTGTTAGGGCCCACCCTTTTCCTAATCTACGTGAATGACCTGCCAGACGTTATTTAGTCTAATGAATGTAAAGTTAAGCTCTTTGCAGATGATACCAAGCTGTACTCTTCAATAGCTAACATCGACGATGGAAAGACTCTTCAATCGGAACTAAACAACCTTCTTGTATGGTCTAGAACATGGCAACTCCCTTTCAACATTGAGAAATGCAAAGTCATCCACTATGGAAGAAGTAATCCCTTGTGTGACTACACGATGAATGATGTTAACAAGCCATTACCTGCAGTTCATCATGAAAAGGATCTGGGAGTAATATTCGATGATAAAATGTCCTTTTCTAATCACATTGACACTGCTTGCAATGCTGCAAACCGGAAACTGGGTATCATCAAGCGTACTTTTTCAACTATGGACAACAAGGGACTCACACAGTTATATAAGTCAATTGTGAGACCAGCACTAGAATACTGCTCTCCCGTGTGGCACCCTTATATGAAGAAACATATTCTCAAAGTGGAAAAAGTTCAACGCCGTGCAACTAAACTCCTTCAACCTCTCAGAAGTCTTCAGTACAAGTTAAGGCTAGAGCAACTAAAATTGCCTTCATTATCATACAGACGTCATAGAAGTGACATGCTACAGGTCTATAAGATAATGCATGGAATCGACGACCTCCAGTCAACTAATTTCTTTCATCGTACCACTGTCACAGTAACAAGAGGTCACCAGTTTAAACTACAAAAGAAACATGTAAAATCTAAATTGAGGCAGAGCTCTTTTTCACAGAGAGTAGTAAATGAATGGAATGGTCTCCCATCATAATGTAGCAGAAAGTCCATCACTCAATTCTTTCAAATCAAATCTTGACAAGTACTGGTTAGGCCAAGAGCATTAGTTTTAACATGGAAATTTTTGGTAACAAGCTGATTTTTTCAGGATAGGTCCAGGAATATGTCTAGATTAACATACTAAAAGTCCTCATAAATCCTCTTTGAGCGTTTTCCGCAATCCAAGATGGCGTCCAAAATGGCCGCCATGTCCTGAATTTTTTATAGCTTTGCAACTAGATAACCCAAATACAAAATTTAAATGTCTAAATATATGTGTTTTAGGATAAGGAACTCAATAAAATACATGTTGATAAATTCTTAAACACACAAGTAGCTATAAACCACTTTTAGCCCTTTTCGAAATCCAAAATGGCGCCCAAAATTGCCGCCATTTCCTGTATTTCTTCTAACTATGCAACTAGGTAACCCAAATACCAAATTTAAATGTCTAAATATATGTTTTTCAGCATAAGGAACTCAACCAAATAGTTATTAACACATTTTGAAACACACAAGTAGCAGAAAAACCACTTGAGCCCTTCCCGAAATCCAAAATGGCACCCAAAATGGCCATTATTTCCAAATTTATCTCATTGTAAGTAGATACGTAATGAATATAATCAAATGTCTAGACTAGAAAAGCACCATTGAAATACATATCAGTACAACAATCTTTTAATTGAAAAATACTTCTTATGCATAAAGTACACACACACACACACCCACACACACATATGGCTGCTTCCATCATCCTCAACGATATCAGACTGACAGTGTGCAACCGTGAAGAGTTCTCAACATTAGATGGAACTGAAAATGTAGACACATTAGTACCAAGGTCGCTAAAGCTTTTTATACATAATGACTGTAAGATGTGCGGTATGGATGTTGCTTTGCTGCAGCACTAGTTGGAAGTAGACTTTTTAACTGAAAGGATGACCTCAGAGAACTGCGACCAATTGCCCGTTTAATTGTATGCAGTGTGACGGTAATCATCAAGAACTGCTGGCCCCATAAAGGCTTTCCCGGCTCTTTTTTTACCTCGTCATGGGTGCTTTCACTGCGAATGTATCAAGCAAGCCATAGTCAAGTTTCTTGTGGACCATATTGAAAGTTTTACGACTGCCCTGACGGTAGATTGCAGAGACCGTATCACACCCTGTCACAGCTTGAAGAAACATCAGGCAATTTCTAGTGTCCCCTATGGCATGCTGAATTTCATGAATGTTGAAGACCGTGACAGGATTCTGCAGCACAGCATGTGCATATCTGTGGAAGTGGTTGCCAGAGCAACTAGCATGACCAGTAAATATGTGTCCTTACCAACGACAACAACGGGCACTTGTTCTGACTCTGCTACTGCTTGTGCTGTAGAGACAATCAGGTTAGTGGCATCCGCTTCTGTCTGCTTGATACCGGTACGTATTTTGTCACGTAGAGTTTGTATAATTCTCATCTTATTGTTGGTGTTGGCAAGGAAAGCTGTTTTGGGTTGTGCTTGTTGGCATATAATATATTATCATCAAATAGAGAGGTACATCTTTGGGCTATTCGTCTCTGCTCAGCTACCTTTGTCGAAGTTGCACTTCCATATCCATCGAACACCACCGTCAAATGAGCTCCATAATGCTTAAGGGTGCAGTAGGCGACCACCATCTTAAACAAAGAGCCATTTTCTGGCACGTTGGATTGCTTGGAGAACGAATTCAGCAGGAGACCCAGAGAACTCTTTGTTGGCTTCCGCATCACCCCACCTTTGAAAGGGAAAGTGCGTGGGAATATGTTCATAAGCAAAGACCGATTCCATCTCAGTGTTGTTATTCAGGACACATGTTATTCTGTTGAACAGTAGTGTTGGGTTGACTTATGTGCTTTGTCCCCTGATTTTCACTCTCTTACTCTTGGCACCAATGGTCTTCACCTTGTCCTTACGATGTACATAGCTTGAATTCTGTAAACTTCCTACCATGCATTCGTTTCGGATGCCGCTTCTAGGCCGATTTGTACAGGTTAATCACAATTAACAGATAGGCCAGCGACGATGCCAGTTGACAAAGAGACCAGGCAATTAGTTTTGTATCAAGCAAATGGTGATGTGCCTGCAGCCATCCAACAAAGATACATCTTTCTTTATTGTCTCTTGACCTGGTACTTTGCTGTCTTTATGCTGCTCTGGTGTACCAGTGTGTACTCCGGTGTACTGTTCCAGTTCATCACAGGTAGGAACACAGTGAGGAAGTGCATGAACCCACTTTAATAGCCAATGTACTGTCTGTGATTCCACGTCCACGAGTCATTTCTCTAGATGTTTTCAGCTGCCGCATCAAAAACTTTTCAATGGTCTGATCAGAGAAGTTTCCACCCCAGAATGAAAACCACACGGCGGATCGTGAAGTATCCCATTTCTGCGAATTGTGTATATTCATTTCCTGGCATGGTTTGCTCTAGAGCTTCCATCAAAACAACCTGGCATATTTAACCTAGGGAAGATGTCCTGCAGCATGGAAATGTTGTATCATTTCCCTCACACAGCTGAGATGGAGCTTCCAATCCCCTGTCCTTTCAGCTGGAATGAAACATTGCAGAAGAGACACATAAATGTCGAATTTACTGCAACCAAAGTTTCCCTGTCCTACTGTGTCCTGCTGCCCGTTCAATGAGTTGTGAAATGATCTGACTTTAACTGTTTGACACACTCGTCTCAGGTACAGCAGTCTTCTTGTCCTGGTTGAGGAGTGCACCATACAGATTCGCTAAGTGGTCCTTATCTATGCTGTGTAAGACGCCAGGTTTACCCATCAACACGCCAATGAGGGCAGCTGAAGTAAGAATGTGAGCACGAAGAGAAGGGGAAATGCATGACCAGATTGCATATGTATGACAGACCCTTTGGCGTACACTGTCTCCCATAGCTCTAACGCATACTTCTGCCCATGACGTGGACTATTTGCTGCCGAGATATGACATGAGGAGGTGAAATCCACCAAAACGGACAATTACTTTTCCTAGGTCTTGAGAAGAAGCTACAATCTCTGCTGCCTTGATGTACATGTATGAGGGCTGGTTAAATGTTACTGCACATATTCTTAAGTTATATGTTTTTCACATTGTGACTGTGCAAAGTATAGTGCCGTGTAGATGGTACTCGGATTGGAGGGGTCTAAATTTTGAAGGGCAGAGTTTCAATTCTCGTACTGGTCACTCTGCATGGCCACTTTCATGAAACCAATCCATGAAGGACAAAGCTCCTGTTGCTCAGCTCAAGATGTCTATCTGTTCACGTGAGCCACACTTCCGGTGTTTATACGAAGCCATTCCAACAATATTGGCGACAGAAATGACCTGGTCTACTAGCAGAAATGACCTGGTCTCCTAGCAGAGATGACATGGCATGTGCTATTGAGGTGCATTTCCTGTTTGAAACCTTGTGACTTTTGCCTTTGCGACAGTAATTGGTACTAATTTGTCTCCATTTTCAGTTCCATCTAACGTTGAGTATACTCTTCACGGTCTGCACACTGTCAGTCTGATGGAAGCAGCCATATGTGTGCATGTGTGTGTGTGTGGGTGGGTGGGTGTGTATACGTTATGTATAAGAAATATTTAATTATTTAATGAAAGGTTTATTTGTACTGATATGTATTACAATAGAAGTTTCTAATATAGACATTTGATTGTATTCATAACGCACCTACTTTAATACAGTGAGATAAATTCGAAATAATGGCCATTTTGGACGCTATTTTGGATTTCGGAAAGGGCTCAAGTGGTTTCACTGCCACTTGTGTGTTTCAAAATGTATTGATAAGTATTTGGTTGAGTTGCTTATGCTGAAAAACATATATTTAGACATTTAAATTTGGTATTTGGGTTATCTAGTTGCACAGTTATAAGAAATTCAGGAAATGGCAGCAATTTTGGGCGCCATTTTGGATTTCGGGAAGGGCTAAAGTGGTTTATAGCTACTTGTGTGTTTCAAAATTTATCAACAAGTATTTTATTGAGTTCCTTATGCTAAAAAACATATATTTAGACATTTAAATTTTGTATTTGGGTTATCTAGTTGCAAATAGTTATAAGAAAATCAAGAAATGGCGCCCATTTTGGACGCCATCTTGGATTACGAAAAACGCTCAAGGAGGATATACGAGGACTTTTAGTATGTTATTCTAGACATATTCCTGGAGCTATCCTGAAAAAATCAGCTTGTTACCAAAAATTTCCAGGTTTAAGCCTATTTTGACCTAATGCTCTTGGCCTAGGTCACTGAAGGACAAGTTTAATCCTGATGAACTATTCAACTGTCCATGTTCATCCGTAACTGCACAACGCCAAATTCAAGAGTAACCCACTAACAGACACCGAGGGGCAAATAAGTTTTGTATAACTTCATGCCTACTTCCAAGGTATGATATCCAAGGTATGATAATGCCTCAGTCACATCTTTGTGTATTTGGCTCGCGTATTGTTGCGTAATGCGTATTTATGGCAAGCCGTTTTAACATTCATTCCTATTTCTTGATATCAAGAATTACCATTGCTTTACAACAGAAAATCATTTCTTGATATCAATAAGTCAATTCTTGATATCAAGAAATAGGAATAACTGTTAAAACGGCTTGCCATAGATACGCAGCAATGCACAAGCCAAATACGCAAAGGTGTGACGGAGGCATCTAGATTACAAGGTCTGTTTAGAGCCCGAAGTGCATCAACTTGTACTTAAACACAAGAATAAAAGGCCCATTGCACTACTTGTAGCTACTTACGCCCTCTACATAACAAACAATGCCTAATCGGTGACCATTGGTCCCCCATGATCCTCTTTTTCTTATGTTAACTGAGAGCCGAGTTGATGAGATAACCACCTGTCCAGTGACCTTGCAGGGCAGTCTAATCCCTCCTGTAAACTACGGCAGATAAGCTTTAAGGCCCTTCCGAAAACAGAGTGACATATGAATAGAGTAACAGACTGTACACTACTAGACAAATTTCAAGTCGTTTTGAGTTGTGATAGGAGAATGACTTTATTACACTTAACTTCTCAAATCATGAAGGAACAGTGAGAATTAAAACCATTTTACCGTGTGTCTCAAAAAAAACGTAACACTTTTGAAATGGTTGCCAAATTGAGCATATATAATTTTATGAAAAAATGTTGATATGTATGGAAAGCTAAAGGACCAACCTTTCATATGATATGAAAAAATTGAAAAAAAAATCATGCTTCGATGAACAGTGTTCACTTAAGTTAGAGGTATGAAAATGGGCCTGCGCAGGATTTTTCCTTCCAATTTTGGACAGGTAAGTTACTTTTAGCATACAAAATAAGTTTGATATGAGATATTCATGATCGATGGATTAAGAGTTAAAAGGATGTTTTGAATACCAGTCCTTTCTCTCTGTCATTTATCAATCCCCAAACACCACCCCTGCCACACACACACACACACACACACACCAACTTCCACTCCCATCTTATTGTATCATTGATCTGGTAGATGTGAACAGGATGAAGGAAGAATGGGAAAATGTTAAATTGAAATACCGTATTCAAAATCATAATTGACATTATGCAACCCACTCTCCTCCCCCCCACAACCTTTTCCCATCCCATCACCTACCCCTTGCCTTTTCTTTATCAGTTTTCTTCCGTAAGTTTGGTGGATCATCAATCACATTTTATTCAGGTTTTATGAATGACCCAAACATGTAATAGCTAAGTACATCATTCATTATGCATTGAAAATACCAGAATTCGAGGTATTCAAAATATCCTTTTGATTCAAAATATCCTTTTGATCCATCGATCATGAATATCTCATATCGACCTTATTTTGTAAGTTACAAGTAATTTACCTGTCCAAAATTGGAAGGAAAAATCCTGCGCAGGCCCATTTTCATACCTCTAACTTAAGTGAACACTGTCCATCGAAGCATGATTTTTTTTTAATTTTTTCATATCATATGAAAGGTTGGTCCTTTAGCTTTCCATACATATAGACATTTTTTCATAAAATTATATATGCTCAATTTGGCAACCATTTCAAAAGTGTTACGTTTTTTTTGAGACACACGGTATATCAAGATTGCAAGCTATCAAAAATATACAGGTGAACCAAGAAATGTCCCCTGCACATATTTGTAATAAAAAAATTGTAATACATGATATATTGAATTGCAATTGCATAAATGATTGAATGAGTTGTTGTAATTAATAAATACTGTTTGCACTTATGTGAAGAAAGACCGAGAGCAAAATAATGATACAAGTTCTGAGCCGAATTGAGAGTATACTATCAAATATACAGTAAGTGTCTATTACAATGGGTCTTTTAAAAATATTGTGCAGTATCATAACATTATAGAATGTTCTACACTTGTGCCATGCAGCCGAGTTTAAATTGGAACATAAACTCCTATGTAATGGTAATACATTGCATAAACATATCAAAACAGCTGCCACAATATAAATTAATTCCATATTATATGTTCAACAAAATTCCTAAAAAGGCTAGTCTACTATTAAAGGTGCAATCTAACCTTTGTAATAAGTTCAGTAATTATGAAAGCAGAAAAATATGAGAAACAAAATGGCGAAACTTTTAAATAAATCAGACCAATAATAAGAGTTGTAAACGATTAATTAATGTTTTATGAGATGACTAAATCTATGCAAATCTCATAACGGGAATTTGATCCGTGGATTTTAAAGTAGTCACAGACAACTCTCCTAGCTGTTGAAAAAGTATCATTAATTTTAGTGTTTTTTTTTCCTCATATGTGCCTTCTCCCTTGTGGCACTATTCAAAATAAATTATGAATAGCATATTATTATAAATCCCCTAAAAAGAAAAAACCCTCCAGAGTCTTACATTTCGCGAAATGCCATTTAGTTATTTTTGTGGTTAAAGATGAAGTTGAGTTCTGGTCATGCGATTGCATTATGAAAGAAACGGTGTGGAACCGACCAGAAAAGGTTGATCATCTAGCATATAAGAATTTGTGTGTACTGCAAGGTTCTGGAATCATCAAAATGATAAGAAATGTGGCCAAGTCTTGGTAAAGTTACAAACACTTGCACAGAATAATGTATATGGGACTACACAAACACGTGGCGTAAAAAGCCGCACCCCCCCCCCCCCCCCCCGATTTTTACGATGTTACATGCATATTTAGAATATGAAGGCATTTAAAGAGCCATGCTTTTCAGGGAACATGTCTTAACTGATGTTCTTCCACACTTGCATAACAAGAATGAGTAATGCTCACAAATTATTTTTCACCTCTTCCCAGAACTCAACCTTCTCTTTAAAGTTATCTGGCACACCTTCAGAGTAACATTACCAATTCTGCAAATATGAAGATCCTATACAAGGAATGATTACAACTTTCAGAAATCCATTTCTTTCTTATTTTTATCTGATTTTAGCACAAATTATCACCAGTATGATTTTCTAATTGTTCTGCTTTCTTTTAGAATAGTTGTATATTAAGATTGGATTTATACAAGAGTTTATCTATAATTGAAAGTATCCTTGCACTTTATAATTGCACTTTATACATTTTTATACAGAATCAAGAAATAACATGATTTGAATACATTAATTGTCAATAACATTGTCTGACACATAATAACCAATTCTATACATGTATTCACAGTAAAGCAAGTCATCTATCAATAACATACTTTTCATATGTCTGGTCCGCGAATAAACTGCTTTCTAGAAAAGCGGAAATATCAGACATTAAATGTCAACCCCCCAAAAGTTGGAGGATATTGGAACAATAACTGAGAAAGATATGAATTTTTCTTGACATGAAAAGAAAAAAAAAGTATATTTTAAAGGATTAATTATGAATATATGATTTGAAAAAAAGTAATCCAATTTTGTTAATATTTGTGAACAAATTATTGAAATTGCATGCATGTTATGTATATCAGTATTCAGTATTACCTGAGCAAAGACACAGGGAAATCCATTTCTTGTGGGATTAACAGTGAGACTGATGACATCAAATATACAAGCAATAGTTTAAAGGTGACGGAATGACATTATAATTATACTCAAACCAATAAACATATACATGTGTATATATATTTACCATATTTGGTATTTTAAAGCACTTAAAGGCATACATGACTTTCAAGTAGGTTGTAACAACAACTTGATGTTTTTTATACATCACTTTTCCAGTTACAATGTAACCGACCAAATACAACCAATTCAATAATAACATGGCAGTAACAATTATTGATTTTGTTTTAGATAACCTTGATGCCACAGGAAAATATTTACCATATCAATCGTCATGTCCAATAATAAGAAAGAATAGAAGAAAAAATGAAGAAAAATAAGACATACTATTATTTTGCCTGTACGAATTGAGTTTTTAAAAAAACATACATCATATTATCAAGTTAAATTTGAATGGTTTTTACTTCTATCTTATCTGGTTTTCATAAGTATCTGTTCCTAATCTGGTTATCAGTATGTGGAATGATATGTTCTCTTCCCTACTAATTCACACATATTCACACATAATAGAATGTGTAATTTTCTAAAAACTTTGTGCAATACATTTAACGTATTACCATGTAAATTTTGTAAATTGATGATGTACTTCTAATGAACAAACTTATCTTTTATCACTCCAAATTTGAGTTTTTAATTTGAAATATAATCTTTTGCAATTTCTCATCTTGTCTTTAGATGATTTTGAATAATCACTAAACTCCTGATGTAATTTGAACAACCCATTTTTTCTAAAACTCACACTTGAACTCTTTGGTTTTCTGTTTATATATTTTAAAGCCAACTGATTAATATACTCTCAACATATATTGCTATGAATCTATATCAAATTATTTTAACTAGAATTTCAAACGTAATTCTGTAAGCTTCATTTCTATTTTGTCTTTAAATTTATGCCAATCTTTGTTCATTTTAATTGATATGTTTATTTTGTAATTTTGCAAGTTTTTATCTGTGAACTATATCGCAAATCAGCCATCAACGGCTGCACAGATATATTTTGATAAACCTTGAATTGAATTGAATTGAATTGAAATGGAAGACATACTGGATTGAATACAATAATCACTTCCTGATTCGGTAGCTATCAATACCATTCGTTTATACATAAATAATCAAGAAACTGAAAGATATTCAATTAAACAAAATGAGTTGTTGTTAGCATATTTCTATCTCAAAACATGAACACCTTCTTAATACTACATACTTTCAGTTTCCAATGACAGGAATACCAAAATTACTGACATAATAAATAGTTCATAAAAAATGATATTACGTGAAATACAATTACTAAATATGAAAATATTTTCTCGTACTCTACTTCTAAAAATGAAAAACCCAACACAAACCGACCACTGAGCCCAAATATACACAATTATCTTGCTTAATACCTTGTTGTTTTTTCAACACAAATGGTGATAAATACTTTCTCACTGAATAAACATGGCTGCGCTGTTAAATTGTTGGATTGCACTATCAAACCTGTCATACTGTAGAGGTATCATGGTCTAGTGGATAGGTACTCGGACTGTGGATCATTTGGTTCTTGGTTCAAGTCCCGCCCCGGCACTAATGTCCTTTGGCAAGACATTAATCAGTCAAATAAAATGATGACCAATATAGGTGCTCCCCAAGGTTGTCTCTTATCTCCTGCTCTTTTCTCACTGTACACAAGTAATTGCACGAGCACGAACACCTCTTGCAGTTTAAATATGCTGATAATACTGTGATAACAGGCTACCTGTTCAGTGACCCTCATGAATACATCTTCCAGGTTGAAGAATTTGCCCTTTGGTGTGACAACCATTACCTATCATTGAATACTAGTAAAACCAAAGAACTTATCATTGATATCCGGAAGGGCAATACAATACATGCGCCACTCCGTATTCATGGAGACATCATTGAGCAGGTACATGAGTACAAATACCTGGGAAAAATCATTGATAAGCTTTCTTGGGAGGAAAACTGTCTGTCTGTACAAAAGAAAACGAACCAAAGGATGATTGAACCATCTCAAAGCTCTTCTATCAATCGATCATCCATCATCCATTTTGATAGCTATTGAAGTGCAATTAAACGGATAACGGATAAGTGGAGACTGTGAATCAGGCCCAAGCCGATGGGCGTGATGGAGGGGGGGGGGGGGGGGGGAGGGGAGGGGGAAGCTGACGGGAAATATTATGAGGCATGGTAATTTATGATACATGGTAATTGTAGACAATACAGTAGACATCACTCCTTACATCTGAATCTGAAATATTTATCACAAAAATTGACAATTGGAATTAATCGGATTATTGAAGTAAAAAATGGTAGCCTAAAATGCCAATGGGTGGGGGTGGATCTTTGAATGAAATTGAGGGGCACATGCACTTTGTAAATAATTATCCATATTTATGTATCCTTGAATGCTGTAAACATAAAAATCGGTAGCCTAGCAGAGCCAGGTTAGTATTGGAGTGACTTGAGCACCTTGCACAGTGGATATGTGCGCTATCAAATTATCCAATATCATAGTACATTACTAACTTTACATTTGAGTTGTCAAGTTCCATGGATACTGTACTACAAATATTTCCACTTTCTATCAGGTTTCCTTAAAAATCCTATTCCACTTTCTTGTTTTCTTTGTTTTATTTTGTTTTTAAATAGTGGTGAATCACAAAGGAATCAAATTTTCTGATCCTTCTTTTAGGAATAGAAACCACAAAGGTGTGGGATAACTGAGCTGAAATTATCTGCAATGTTTAAGATGGATTAATGTCATATTTAAAACAAGACAAATGTGACTAGGCCTCTGATATGCCTCTATCTACATTCTGTTAATTTACTATTACCAATTTCTATCATATAATTTTCAAAACTGGTATTTCAACAAACATTTATTATATGACCCGTCTTCAAACTCGACTCCAAACTCCAAGGTCATTGAGTGGGCTCAACGAATTTGACCCTCTGTAAACAACATCCATACTTTTAATTCCATATACACGTTTACCGTCATGCATAGTATAAATCTAGTATTTTCATTTTCTACAATGGCGTGGTGAGATCTGTATGCACACATTTCTTCCTCATATCAAGATTTTACTATATTTGTTTTGAATTTTCTATTGCAATATCCCTAAATTTTAACAATTGAAAACAAATAAGAATTTGTGTTTTATGTTCCCTTCTGAGCTTCTTAGAAAGCACCAACTAAAAATTAAGTGAATACATCAAAATATTTCTGTGTACCCGTACATTTCCAAGAAATCAGATATATATTAACACAAACATTACAAATTTCTAATTCAAATATAACGTAAAAGGCATAAGATCAAGGCTTTTGGCTGGCAAAAAAAAGAGTTGTGACACTAAGATCATACAAAAATATACCTAAGCACCTATAGGAGATGATGTAAGTTAGGTAAAAAAAATTAGAAACTATCCATGTTACCCAAAGATTGCAATAAAACAAATGCCTCACAGATAATTGTTACACTCCTCGATCAGCACAAACAACAGGCAACAATTAGTAACAGGGGTAACCGGCTGAACTGGGAATGCAACACCCATAGCTACTGGAAAGATATAGTTACGCCACCGGAAGATGCTTCTGATTGGTCAGGCATTTCAAGAAGCTCCAAAATAGTTTCCTCTCATAGAGATCGTACATGGGAGGGAACCACTTGGAGTAACATGGCTTGACCTATGACCCATCTTGCAAGCATATATTTGCATGTGTCACAACTATTTCTCTCTATAGGCTATGGCAACAACTAGGGTAACATTGCTGACCTTAATGAACCCAAGTAAATTCAAATTTTGTGTAACATCATAATGCAGTAAAGTAGTAAACCATCAAGGAAGTGGAAAACATCTGTTGGAATCCAAGGGCGGAAAGATAACATGGCAAATAAAGAGTTAAAACTTAAGATTCAGTACAAAATATTGCAAATGTGATGTTTAAGGTCGAGGGTTAAGACTTCTGGCAGAGTAGATTTCTTGAATAGCTGTGACATGATCTTTTAACAGCGTGTGATAATCTCTGACCTGGGACATGAATACTTCTTTACTCTCTTCATCTCCTTGAAGAATTCTCATTAGATCGCTGTGGTAGGGAGCTGCTCTGAATGCAACCTGGAAATAATAAGGGAAGAAAAGTCATTAATTGGTGAAAGGGAGGGGGGGCACAACAGGCCAGGGCTTGTCAGCAGTTTTAAAATATTGGGCCCCATCTTTTTCAAAATCTTGGATCAACCCCTATTCAATTACTTCAGGATTGCAGAACTCCTCTTCTTCTTTCTTTTTTACGGGGGTTTTCAAAATTCAATACCTTTGAACTACACATATGCTACACATAACTTCCTTTCTCCATTTATTCTCCATATATAGACAAATAGGAACAAGCTTCTTACAGAGCTGCCAACCTTGTGCGATCAAAAAAAGGATCCATGATGGCAAAAAAAAGGAATTTCAAGCAAACAAAAGGAATTCATTAAAACTTACAACCACATGCGACACACTTCCAATGCAGAAATGTCCATTCCTCATGCTGATTTTTCCATATTAGGACCTATAGTTTATTTACAAGTAGGTATTTTTTTTTGTTATTTTGGTGTCATCAGCGTTTCATTCTTTTTGAGAATATTTTTCTCTTCATGTATGTTTTCAAAATGTTTTAACCTCAGTTTTCCATTGAATTTGTGATCAAATCAACATTTAAGGGCAGTTGTTTGACGTGTGGTATGTAAAAAAAATATTAAAAAAATAAACAAATAAAAAATTATCAAAATTATTTTAAACAAAACATATTTTATGATGAAAAAACTGAATAATTCCGGGAAAAACGAAATAATTCCAGGAAAAACGTAATGCTTGGCAGCTCTGTTCTTATGCCTCATTCTCCAACAAAATGCAACTCAAGAGTCGACTGTCGAAAGATTAAAATTTCTGATGGACTCCATTCGGGAAGTGGCAGAGAAGGGGTATCAAGTTTACCTGCACAGCTTTCTTTACGAGCCAGTGGTGATGCTGCTTGAGTGTGATGTCATATGCTCCTGAAATACATGGTTTTATATCATCACCTTCATTCTTCCCATCTAAGATATTCTGGATGAAGATGCAGATGAAGTTGAGACCCCTGGATAAATTGAGAGATTTTTAAAAAAACGGTACATGACATAAATAACATGTAACGTTACAGATCCCTTGATCAATTGAAAGCTTTATATCATATACATTGTGTATTCCAAAGGAGAATTCATTTCTGGATCTTGTAACTTCTAATGATTGTTGTAGCACTACTTTCCCATAGATTTCAGAATGTTTCATGCTAACAAACGTTTTAATTTTACAGTTGAGTGAAGAACTCCCCCCCCCCCCCCTCCCCCCTCTTGCAACATGAATGAAAGTCTATCTTTTCTTAATAACTTGATGTTTTATATCACAGATTTTAAAACGCCTAAAAAATTTGGTGACATTTTACATGTAGATCTTGCAACGAAGTCAACCCAATGCTTCATCATTGCAATCCACGAAACAGATTACCTGAAACTTCCCTCTAACAGCCTGTACATGTATCTGAAGAAAATAAAATACTCTTTAAATTATCCCAATTGAGATGGTTTTCAGATTATTATTTTTTTAATCAAAGGGCTTCCAAATTCTTAATTGGGGACTCCTATAAGTTCAAAATGTTAACATATGGTTATAATATATGGATAATAACTCAAGATATACAATCTGTGCCCCCTTCCAGAAAAGTTAGTCTTGCCTGGACCCCTGTAATACTATTATGCACAATTTAATTTACCATGTTTCTATTAGCCTATAGGGGTGAAAGAAGAGAGTGAAATAGAGAGATCATAAGTCATACACAAATTTCACAACTACTACTACATTTACTACTACTACTACTACTACTACTACTACTAGTACTACTACTACTACTACTAATACTACTACTACTACAACCACTACCACTACCACTACCGCTACTACTACTAGTACTACCACTACCACTACCACTACAACCACTACCACTACCACTACCACTACTACTACCACTACCACTAGCACGACCACGACCACAACCACTACCACGACCACGACCACGGCCACTACCACTACCACTACCACTACTGCTACTACTACTACTACCTACTGCTGATGATGATGATGATGATGATGATGATTACCTCACCTTGTTAACCAAATGAGGGCATCAGTAGCAGAGTTGTTATTATTTGTTGTACATTGTTCAAGCTCCTCATCAACAATGGCAGTCAGTGTATGGAAATCATCCGGCCTTTCATTGTATTTATCCATCAGTTTCTGCAAATTAAAAAAAGAATGTGTTTGTCTTGTTTGTCTTTTTCAACGATATGATTTCGGCTCTAGGCATAAGATAAATTCAAATGATGGTGCTCCTTCTTAAAATATGTTCCAAATATTTCATCTAAATTACAAACAATAGGTAACCAGAATTTATGAAATGTCTGAATGAATCAGCTTTGTCTCCTAAACGTTCTTGACAAACGTTTGAATTATTTCATCTTTTCAACCAATTATAGGTGACTAGAATTTATGAAATTTCTGAATGAATTAGCTTTCTCTCATAAACGTGGCGTTTGTTATTCTTAAAGGTAATACAAAGTTTTGGTATGGGGTCATGAATTTGGTTCAAATGAACATATTGGAAGCATATGCGATCTTACAATATTTGGTGATCATTGTCGCGGTTGAAATCGAGTCCGAAGTTATGAAATTGTAAATAATAAACTCTCTATGTTGTATAGCTCCCTCTCAAGGTCAAGATATTAATCAAGCTATAAAACAATGTTTCTTGACTAAAATCGACCGATTAGCTATTCCCGTTTGGAAATTATATATCAGAGCTACATATTCTGAGATGTTCATGGTCGCAGCTACCATTGTACGGCCGTAGGCGCTATTTGAAATTTATCAAAATTTACCGGGAGCACCGATAAATTTTTATATTCAATTTTTTTAGTGCTCGTAATACATCTACAGGGGCATCCAAATATATCAAAATTGTAAAGAATCACTATCCACCCAATTTTCAAAATTTCCCAAAACTTTGTATTACCTTTAAGACAATCAATAATGCATTCTTTTAAATGGACCAGCCAAAATATAAACGGCATAATGCCGGTTTCTACATTAAAATAGGAATTTTCCAATGCTGTTTTGAATTTAAATGTACACTGTTCCGTAACTTAACCGTTGACTTAAAGAATTTGATAAAGAATAATGCTTTACCGGTACACAAATACAAAACTGATTATGAATGGAAAAGTAGAACTTTTTTTTCTTCTAGCAAAGCTATATTTTTCACAGGACAACAACAATTTCACGACTACACATATAATTACTACTACTTCTACTACTTCCACTGCTGCTGCTTCTGCTGATAAGATTGCCTTAAAACTTATAAGGATAAGATTTAAAGATGTTTCTAGAAAGTTTCTATAGAGGAGGCTTCGCATATATCAATTATTTAAATAGGGAATCATTCACTTTTCCGGGGGGGGGGAAGATTCTTTTTTTTTTCCTTTTCTTTTTCTTTTTCTTTTCCTATTTAGAAGCAATAATATGTACTGGGGCTTTATTATGGGTTTCAATTGTTTCCTATTACATTTTCATGAACTTTATCACATACAAACTTACCACAATGTTGCCATTCACATCCATTCTGACCATGGCAAAGGCATTCTTCCCCAGGATATCTGAAAGTCAAATTTGTTTAGAATAAAGTGAAAACTTCCATTTTGTCTATTGCGAGCAAGGAGGGTATAAACCTGCGTTTAAAGTACATGAGTTAATAACCCTTCTGGCTCCAGAAAGGCGCTTTATGAAAACACTCATGCAACGCATGTATGAGATTGTAATTCATATTGTTCAGAATTAACGATTTCAGTGGTCAATTGTAAAACAACAATTTCATGTATGATGTGTGTCAGAAATAGAAATACATGTACAGGTAAATACACAGATCTTCAAAATGAAAAGGCAATTTTCACAAAGAGTGTCTTTCTTTGAGTTCTCACTTTCTTAATTCCCCTTTCTTCCATCCCATGGCACTTTTATGATATATGGGGGGTGTTTTACAAAGATCCTAAGTAGAACTTAACACTAAGTTGGAATAAAAAATTATGGACAGCCATTTGCGCCTTAAAACGAAATATATTCAAAAGCTGAAATTCAAGTATTTTATACTTTTTATAAATTCCACATCAAGAACATGAAATCTCCTTGATGAAAAAAAAATATGAATGATTTGAATCAACATTTTATGCCTTTCAAAATAACTTTTACAAAATATTTTCAAAGATGCCAACGGCTTTCCATAATTTTTAAGTCCAACTTAGAGATAAGTTCAACTTAGGATCTCTGTGAAACACCCCCCAGGTCATTTAACATTTTGGTTGCTTTCGCCACCTTTCTGCATAGTTGCTGTTTTGCCACACAAGCAATTTGTTTTTCTTCAGAATACATGCTTTGCGGAAAAAAGAATAATGTAGTGGGAATTGAAGTCTATGAGGTAATGCCCTTCTGGCTCTAAACAAACATTGATACAAATTCGGAACAAATAAGACGAATCTGGCCCTCAGAGGGATCCGGTAACTTTGTCTCTGATTCTGAAACAAAATTCTGGATTAAGCTCATGCTGCAATGATAAGTATAAACCTTTAGGTCAGTCAGGAACCCCATGACTTTTACAAGCCGATCGCCTGTCTGATTATCAAGATATTTACGATTGGAAATCAAAATCAAATTTTTGCATTTTCCTAACGGATTTCATAACACTACAGTCTATTGGGGAAAACGAGTATGGTAAAACCGGTCACTCAAAGATTTTTACTTTTTTGAGGCACTTCTTGATCATTTTGAAGCGCAAATTTTTTAAGGGCTTCAATATTACACCATATCACAGACACTGATAACACGTAGGGCCGTGTATCTCAGATTTAACATTGTTAAGCGATCCCTTTAATACTGAATGAGCATTACCTACATGTGAGACAAGATAGAAATGAAGATATTTACCAAGCAGTGGAAGTATGGATACTCTGCTAGCCTCAAGGAATGTGAGAGTCTCTATCCTACCATCCTGTGGTACGGTTTTGTATCTTGCTTCTAGGTTACTATAGAATGACATCTTTGAGGTTAGTGAAACTGCTCGAACTTTCGACTTGTGGGGAAGCTAGAAAAGAGCAAAATTCAAACAAGGATTCTTTTTAAAGAAGGAAGCCATGGGACAAGCTAATAGAACGTTTTAAGGAAAAGAAACAAGAAAGCTAGAAATGAGCATTATAGGCAATTCCAGCATAACAGACATGACGATTTTATATTAACAATTATTCTTTCTACTAACATCGGTGAGTATTTTACTGCTATTTAGGTGTCATCAATTGTCACTAAAGTACAGATTTTGAGTGAAATCAGTTGAGTTTTGTACAGTGGAGTTTGAAATGTTGAGAATTAATAAAACAGGTTTTAAAGCCCCACTGTCCTACCTGTAGCTACTTGCTCCCTCTATATAGAAAACAATGCCTAATCGGTGACCATTGGTCCCCCGTGATCCTCTTTTTCTTTAATGTTAATTGAGAGCTGGGTTGATGAGATAACCACCTGTCATTGACCACGCTGTGTGGTCTAATCCCTCCTGGCTAAACTAGTACAGCCGGCATTTAATACACAGCCAGGATATAGTGCTAGTACAGTAGTTTAGTAGGCCCTAGATTACTTAATACTTGACAGAAATAACTGTCTGGTAACCGTATGGGTCATTATTTAATAAAACTGACATTTTTCGACAGTATAGAGGCGGTCAGAGGAGCCAGATGCAATCTCAGCTTCTTCTTCTTCTTCTTTTTGTTTACCTTCCGCTTTTGTCGGAGATCAGCACGTGTAGGTCTAGATGTGTCTAGACTACTATACGCAGACCAATTCATAATTATTTAGAGGAAAGAGATGAGGTACGGTTTACATGAATCTTGTAGGCCTAGGCCTTTCTAGATAAACATTAGAGTTGCAGTATTTAGTTCATCACATATTTGAGAGGGGAGGAGAAGCGGAACAACCGTCGATATCAGAGACTGAAGCTTTCGGTCTATGCCTATGCACCTCTCTCTACTAACTGTTTATGCTAGGAGTCCACTGGGCCAGCGCCAGTTGGTGCCAGTTCGCGCCAAAGATTATGTGATTGGCGCGTAGTGGCTCGCTGTGGCACAGAATTAATGTCCGCTCGGCATGTGTCGCCAAGTGGAATAAACTTGGTGCCATATGGCGTGCGCCAAATGCCACCCGGCTTGCTCCAAAAAGTTGCGCCAGTATGCGCCAGTTCGCGCCATTACACGGCCATTTGATTCCAAAATTCACTGTGTTGGCGCCATTCGCGCAAATAGACGGCTACATGTACTTTGCGCCACTTGGTGATTAGTTTGTGCCAAAGGTCGCCAAATTGGTTTGAACTTGCCGCCGCTTGGCGCTACTTGCCGACTATATAAATACCGGCCATCGGCTACCTGGTTCAGACCCTCCTCAGCTGCTGTATGAACAACATCTCTACTAAATATTTGCAATTTTGATATGTCTGAGGCTTTTGATAATGTTGGAGTGATGATGCTGCTCCATCAGAAGATGATGAGAGATGCTGAGGTGGCCACTGCCTATGGCGCCAAGTGGCGCCATGTGGCGCGAAATCTCATTTGCGCAACTTGGCGCGCGCCATTACATTCCAGTGGATTCCAATAGGCGGATTGTTTGCGCCAAAGGGCGATATGTTCGCGCCATTTGGTGCCACTTGGCGGAAACTTGTTGCTGATTGCTCGATGCAAGTGGCGCGACGAAAATTTCAAACATTTTGACATTTTCTTGCCGCCACATTCATATTTGGTGCCGTTACGGGCCACCACGAGCCAGTTGGGAGGCAGTTTGAGCCACTACACGCCACTAGGCACCTTATTGGCGACACTACTTTTACTTCTACTTCTACGTCGGCAACGAAAAAAATACACGGTGGCGACGGGCGATTCGCCCCCTAAACCTCTGAAATCGCCACGGTAAAAATCAAGACGAGGGCGAAAAAAAATCAATATATCTTGAAAAATCGCCCCCGCCATGAATTGATATTCCATAGGAATTAATAAGTCAATTTATTGATGTGTCTGAGTGAAATCTCCGTTCCGACTACCAACTCCAAAACTAGAAACTTCCATCAACATTTTAAAAGTTTTGTGAGTTGCAGCGGATCGGCGGTCGTACCTACTGTAGCTAGATCTACAGCGGTATCCGCCTGCGCCTAAGCTCCGGGCGGCCGGACAGGCCACCGGTCCTGATGGAAATACAGAGTAGTTTCGTGCACAGCATGAATGCATACGCAGTTCGCACATGTTCACAATACACAGAAACGAACTAGCTCAGCTCCAACGCGCGCCCGCACGCTCCTAGCCTAGTATGAAGCAAATAAGTAGAGTAAAGTACCCGGTTTTCGGCCACTTAAGACAAAATCCTATTTATTGGACTCTTTACTTCCTATTTATTATCATTTCTTGTTCAAATCATGAAGCAAATATTATTATTATTTAAACAAAAAAAGAATCCCCAAAAAAAATCATGAATTGCCATGACAATATTCATTTCAATTTTTACTGTTTTGGAGCCGGTTATCGGCCGAGCGTTTCAGTTTACGGCCGCATGTACAAAGTCAATAGGAAGCGCTCGCGCGCGCGTGCGTTTTTGCGCTGATGTATAGCACAAGCGGGCGGAGCAGGTATCCCACGCCGGAGCTCCCGGGTGCTCGCCTGACCGAATACAGGCACAGCGGTGATCGGAAGTTGGAATCTGAATTAGACGGACATATCGTGTGTGCGTCGCGGTGTGCGGCTGCATTGATTTAATACATGCGATGAGATACTTATGAGCTTGCGACCAGCACAAAATCGGGCTCTATATCTGAAAAATACTTGAAATAAAGCTCATTTTATGGTACCCATATTTCTTACATACACGCGTAAGAAACTCGATTTTTCAGATTTGGGTAGCGGGACCGCCGATTACATCGCTAAAATGTGATATTTTAGGATATATTTTTCATTGCAAATGTGGTTCTTCAGTGACACTGGCATGGTATGGTATGTGTGGGATATGTGTTATGCTATTATGCGATGTATTTTAAAGTGATTTTACCATGTATCCAACCAATTGGCCGAAAACCGGAGCTGACCGATTACCGGGTACTTTACTCTATTTGCAAGTGACGAGAGCTGAACTGCTAGCGACCAAATTGGTACGTAATATGTTTATTTAGTCTTTTTTCTGGCCCTAATTTTTATCATGGACAATGCAATCCCATTAAAAAATATGTTATTCCGTCTAAAATTGTGTTATTTACAAGTTAAAACCATTAAATGCGAGTATATTTTTTACTGTTGTCCCACATACTGATATATTTGTTATAACGAAACGTGCAAAATCAATGCTGGATTTGTTCCTGTAAAATCGGTATAAAGCAAGTTTCGTAGACAGAAATTGAATTTTGTTATAAAAAAACCGTAAATAAATATATAAAAGATGTTCCTACTCCTCAGAATTTTTCTTACAACTTTTTAATTAAATTAAATTATTTATATAGATCGATGCCAGGCCCAATTGTCATGAGTGATGCTGGCATCAATTTCTGTCTACGAAATGAAACTAGCTTTGGCTTGGCCTTTAGAATTAGAGTCTAAAAAAAAAAAATAAGGCCATGACTTTGCATGTTTCGGCATAACAAATACATCGGTATGTAGGACAACAGTAAAAATATTTACTCACATTTAATGGTTATAAATAACACAATTTGAGTTAGATTTAGTCTACTTTTTTTTTAATGGGATTGCATTGTCCATGATAACAATTAAATTTGGGACAGAAAAAAAGACTAAATAACATATTACCTACCAATTTGGTTGCTAGTATTATGATGGCTAAGGAAAAACACAACTTATTGTTACAGCTTACAATATGGCTTTAAGAAAGTAGCCCCTTAGTTTTTTTTAGGCAATGGGGAAAAGTAGCCCCCATAAAAAAATTAATTCCTAGCCTGCGTGTCAGTGATAATATTTTCTTAGGATATGAAAAACGAACAGCTAAACAAAACACTCCTTTTTCCTTTTAACAAGTTTTAGTTACATGTATATGTAAATCATAAAGCCACACGTTTAACACAAAGTGAATAAATCATGGGTATCTGAATGTCTGCAATACTCTACATGACATATGTACGCTACAATTATATCTATATTTGCCTTTGCTTGGAATTTAATAAGGTAAAACAGTGTTTAAAAAAAATACAACCTTTACAAAAAAAAGCCCCCCTGAGCTCCAAAATAGCCACCGCAAAATAATTAGATCTAAGGGGGGCTATTTTTTTAAGGGAAAATCTGAAAAGAGCCCTCGTAAAAAAAAAAGTAATTTTTTGGTTGTACGTCGGTACTTGACAGGATCCATCAGTCAGGATATATCGTCAAGGTTGAAATGTCTGGCAAGGTGCTCTTGTGCAGTCAGTGCAGTCAGTTGGTGTATTATGTACAAGGTGCAAGTAAAAACACTAGGCGCCACAGTAAATTGCATTGGCGCAAACTGGCACCAACTGGCGCTGGCGCTGGCCCAGTGGACTCCTAGCATCACATCCAAGCAGCCGCTTTAAAAGTTAACATCTACGGAATGTCACATTTCTCCGACGGGCTACAGTCCCGTCATTCGAAACGCAAGCACCGCTCACTCTCATACTCTTCTACGTAAATTTGGTAATGAAGCACGGCCCGGAAGTCGTTTATGAAAGAAGACAAAATGAAGCACACTGAATAAGACACAAATATCCATTGACAAAATTCCGTACAATATCATAACAAAGAAACAATCAACCTTTCATAATTCCAATCCATAAATGTAATATGCTTTAAAAGTGGACTTACTAATATCCTTTGCAAGCATCGGGTAGCAAAGCTGTGATGTGTTTCGTACGTGCAGTGGATGTGGGCAGTCTCTCAATATCGTCCCCTTATCAACACGGTCAAGAAGACTCGTCCACATATCTATCGGTAGAGCATCAAGCAGAGTCGAAGGGTAAATTGACATCACATCCTCGATCACCTCACTATGAACATGACGGACAAAGAAAGCGGACAAAATATACAGTTCCTCAGGTAGACAAAGGAACATCCCTTCACTGCTATTATGGAAAAATGTGTAGAACAGGTGCCACATGCATATTCAACTGTTCTACACATTTTTACATAATAACAGTGAAGGGATGTTCCTTTGTCTACCTGAGGAACTGTATATTTTGTCCGCTTTCTTTGTCCGTCATGTTCATATAGTGCCTTCTTTCTTCTTTCCTTTCTTCTTCATTCTTTATTATTTCTTTCTTTATTTTTATTTCTTCCCCGGTTCCCCCCCCCCCCTCTCTCTCTCTCTCTCTCTCTCTCTCTTTCTCTACATAGCCTACTCTTGTACCGTGCTCCCCTCACTATCAACCATCTAGTTTCATTCTAGTGGCAGTACACCAATGAATTTGGATGAATCATTAATGTTTGTTCTTATTTACTAAGATTTCTTTTAATTGTATGTAGGCCTACCCGGAGGCGTAGCTACGGGAAAGGGGGCACAGGGGGCATGTGCCCCGCCCCCTGAATGGCAGAAGAAACATAATGAGAGAGAGAGAGAGAGAGAGAGAGCCGGGAAGATGAAGGGAAGGGAAAAGAAACACAAGATAATATTTTTGGAGATTGATTGCTCCAAACGCTCTTCACAAACTAGTATTGGAACAACATTATAAGCCTTAAATGAATTCCGTTGCAAGAGATGCATTACACGATTATAATGTAATATGCTTTGGGACGTTATCGGACTGATGTGCTTCCTTGACGTATAGCGAACATCAAGAAAAAGAAAAAGAAATGGAGTGAAAGATTTAAGACATACGGGAAAAGAGACACAGAGTATGTTTGTTTGTTGTCCGTGTCATACACTTAAACAAACAAAAACATTTTCCCACTTTAAAGAAACAAGGATTATAAGTATATTCCCTCCCGGTCTAGTTAATCTGCCCCTAGTATCCATCTACTCGGTGCAGCATTTTTCAACCGGGGTGCCGCGAGAGTATTATTTTAAGTTATATCAAAAATATCTTTTGGAAAACATCAACTTCAGAAACTGCAAGATGCCCAAATATAATTATACAAAAATCTCGCTTGGTATTTTGATGAAGAAAATAAAATTTCAGAGATAGTAAAGTTATCTTTTTTCTTGCTCGTTTCGCCTCGCTCGCAAAGTTAAAAGGCGGGATAGGTAATGCCGTATCATGAAGTAGTGGCGTAATGAGCAAAAATGTTTAGGGGGGCATAACAAAATCCGCATCACCACCACACTTAGGCCATTTAAAAAATATATACATGTTTAGCGTCCCCGCCCGCTTCCTTTTTTTTTTTTTGATTTTTTTTTTTGATTTTTTGATTTTTTTTTTTTTTTTTTAAAGAAAAAAAACATGAAAAACACTGCTAAAATCTATTTCTGATTAAAAAAAAAAAAAAAAAAAAAAAAAAAAATGTCGGCGGCCATCTTGAAAAATAGCCCGACTGTCAGGGAAAATGAACCGAGCGGCCATTTTGAGCGGCCATTTTGAAAGAAAAAAAAAGAAGGAAAAAAAGGGCCTCCTCCTTCCTATTTTTCAAATAAATAGGACGCTAAACATGTTTTGTTTTTTTATTTGGCCTAACATGTTACATGCAGGACCCGCTGAACTTGAAGTATTTGCGATCAGGTAGAGCGAAGCAAGTAGAGCGCTAATTGGCGTTGGATCCAGGGGTAAAGCCCCTGCGGGGGTCAGGGGCGGAGCGGCACCGGAAGCTCAGGTAAAAATCATGCCATTTCAGCAACATTTTGTAAATCACTGATATCGAATTAGAAATAAAGCACGTTTGAATTTTATTTGAGGTGTTAACTGCCCCAAGCCCCCCCCCCCCATCAGTACACCAGTGTCATGCAGGACAATTACCCCCTGGAAAATCATCCCCGGAAAATTACCCCTCGAAATTATCCCGGATAATTGCCCCTTAACCCCCCCCCCCCCCCCCTCAGGACAACCAAGGGCAACAAGGCCCAATTACCCCCTCCCCTTGAAGGGGAAGTCTACCCTGATAAAAAGTTGGTTTAAAAAAAATGGGGGGGGGGGGGTAATTGTCGTAGGGGTAATTTTCCGGGGAGTTGTCCTCGGGGTGGTTGTCCTCGGGGGGGGGGGAATTTCCGGGGGGGGGGGTAATTTTCCGCTGGTCACTATTGGCCGTGGTTGATTGCCCAGCGGGTGTCTGTCTAGAACCAGTTTCAGGCAGCGAGGTCAATGGACATCCCCATTATGATGGCATTCGTCTTGATTCGAATACCATGGCGCCCGAATATATAAACCTAATCTTTTTTTTTTAATTCAATATCGAAATGAAGTTTATACCACAACAAAGTGTCTTTTTTGCCCTCGTTCGCGTCTTTTCTCACAAAATTAATAACACCAGATTATTCCTTGCAACGAGATGACCGACTTCATAATTCTACAGGCATTTATATGACTAAAAAAATAAAAGCGCAACATTTTTCGTTGGCTCGCTTCGCTCGCTCGAATTATTTCAGATTTTCGTTTCCAAGATTGCCATGATGTTTCTATATGTTGCCTGCACGACAAGTATTTCAGTGAATCCTGTCTACATTTGTTGAAATCTGCTTTTGAATAACTGAAAGATTAAAATTGTTAAAGGCACCATTTAACAATGTTAAATCTGAGATGCATGAGGCCCTACGTGTTATCAGTGTCTTTGATATGGTCTAATATTGAAGCCCTAAAAAAATTGCGCTTCAGATAGAATTATTTATTTATTCCTTTATTTCTTTCGGATATTTAGACAGGGTGACTCATTATCACCAAGAGTGGTGGTCTTCCATGAGGCCCTATTATGTAGGCCTATAATAATAACAACATGTTTAATCATGAATGATAAACTAATAACCGCAACAAAGAATAAGTAAGAACATGTATAAACATAATACAAAGTATTTCAGGTATTTTATATTGTGATGGGGGCTGAGAAGACAAAGATTGCTCGTCCTTTGGAAAATTAAATCTAACAAAAGTAACCGATTTAAGTCAAATGTTATGCACAGAAGACATGTCTGAACAATAGATTTATTTCTCAGGCATCATAACTATGTAAGACCATAATGTTTTTAGGTCAATCATGTCATGACATATGAGCATTCTTTTAAGCTATTCGTTCTAAAAATAAAACCCTTGATCACATTTTGATTTCTAAAATATTTTCAGGCCATCAGAAATAGATATCTATGGACCCATACCTGTTATACATGGTTGAGTCACTTAAGTGGATTGGGTGCATGGTTCATAGTCAAAGGAATTATTTTTATATTCCACATACTAAGAATCTTGCTCTACGATTGGTCAAAAGTAAATGAAAGATAGTTCGCCCATCATTGATGGGAGAAAAAAAGTTCGTTGCATTTTGTAGATAGTAGTACTATCTATACAGTGCAACGCACTTTCACTGAAGATAGAAATACTACACTGCTGAGTGCAACGCACTTTCTTGTATACCGGTTGTTGTTGTTGTTGGGTAATTGTTTATTGGCGTTCATTCAATATTGAATATATACGCCATAATTATCTTTAATTTTATAAGGAAAATCAGTTATAAATAAGAAAACTGAGGATAAAGATTTGTAATGATATAATTAATTAAAAAGTAACGCAATTTTTTAGGAGTCTCTGGATGGTTTGCAACTTCGTGTTTCTGCTTTTTTTTTTAAGTTTAATCTGGTCAGCCCGGTTTCGATGGCATGGAAACTATAGCTTTGCCCGATTTGAAACAGGCTTCTCGGCTACTCGGCGTGCGTGCGCAGTGATCTTTTAATTTTATAACGCACGGTGCCTAGACCACTCAGAAACACAGAAACACTATAAATTGAGACACATCGTACAGGGGCGCTCCTGAAACCGAATTTCCAATCCATTCAAGTAAATTGATATACAAATCTTATCACATTATCACTATTTGTAAGCAAACATTTAAGTGGGCTTTTTGTTAGTATCAATGCATAAAAATAGAACAATTGAAAAATGAACGTCTATAGGGTCTATATAGGCCTATATATTACATACCTACATACATTATATTTCTTTATTTATTCCTCCTTTTATTCTCTTTATGAGAATCTCCTAAAGAAGCGATAGGGGAAAGAAGTACTTTTGGCTTATTTTACTTTACTTGTAGGTGAACTTATTATGTCTCTTGTTTTATTTGAAGCGACCTGTTCTATGGATATATAGTAGGATGGCATATTGAGCCTTCTGTGAAAACTTGAAAAGTATTCTTTTTGTTTCTTCTATTGTTTTGGTGTCTAAATCTGAGAAAAGCATTGCTCGTTCAATTATATACTTATTACAATAAAATATAAAATGTTCTTCTGTTTCACTGATGTTACAATAATCACAATATTCTGTTTCACTTAAACCCATTTTAGCCTTTTGTTGGTTCAGTTGAAGAACACCCATTCTCAATCTATGTAATATTACTTCACTGTATCTGTTTACCTTGATTGATATACATGAATGATTCTCAAATCGTTTTAAAGGTGATTCTATCGTTTTCCATCTTTCTTCCCCAATTTCTCGTACTCTTTTACTCAGTATTGATTTCAGTTCTTGTACATTAAGATCATTGTTAATTTCTATGTTTTTCTTTAATGCTCTCTTAGCAAAACTATCTACTACTTCATTCCCTACTAGTCCACAGTGAGATGGGATCCATTCTAGCGTTATGTTTATACCTCTATAATGAAGATGTGTTATTTTTATCAGTATTTCTATTACGAAATTTTCTTTTATCTGAGATTCTATTGCATTTATTGTACTCAGAGAGTCTGAAAGAATAACAATACCAACATAAATATTCAAGTTTTCAATCCAATCTAATGCCATAATAATGGCTACTTGTTCTGCCCTGTATGACGATGTGTCATTGTGTAATCTTTTCTGTTCATGAATTTTCATCGCTGGTACGTAGAAGCCTGCTGCCGCGTTGCCTCTTTTAGGATCTTTAGATCCGTCTGTGTATATATGTAGGTGTGTTTTATATCTAGTGTTTATTACTTCTAAAGATTTTGCTTTTTGATAGTGTGGGTTGTCATTCTTGCTGATTAAAGTATGTAATTCAGTGGAGATGGTGGGTGGAATGTAATGCCATGGTGGAAATGGTATTGGTCTATTTTCTTCAACTTCATCCGATTCTTGAACTATTTTCTCGTTTAGAATTCTAAAACCAAATGGCTTTTTTCCTTTCTTTTTTTTAAGATTTTCATACTGCCAACAGTTGATTGTATATTTTTGGACTGGGTGTTCGGGAGTAGATTTCACTTTAAAATAATATCTATTCGTCAGCATTTTTCTCCTTATATCTAGTGGTTCTTCTCCTGTTTCTTTAAGCAGGGATTGTAATGAAGTTCCAATAGGGCCACCAGTTATAATTTTTAAAGCCTGATATTGTACTGAGTTCAACGTATTCTTTACTAAGTTTGAAGCTGAATCGTATGCTTCACATCCATAGTCAAATAGTGAACGTATTAATGCTTTATATACAATAAGCATAGAGTGGGAGTCATTTCCCCATGATATACCAGTTATTTTCTTCAAAATATTCAATTTTATTTTACATCTTTTTACTATATCCTGAATATGTGGTCTCCAACTTAATTTTTTATCAAACATTAAGCCTAGGAATTTGTGCTCCTGTACACAAGGCAAGGGTACTCCTTCAAGTTTCAGTTCACATTTTTTATTACTATTTGTAAATAGAAGCGAAACTGTTTTTTCATGAGATATTGAAATTCCCCAGTATTTAAACCATTCATTTAACCGATGTAGGTATGTTTGAACTTTGTCTTGAACAAACGTTTCATTTTTACCTGATTTCCATATAGCACAGTCATCTGCAAATAATGATATATTCACTTCCTTTTCCAATGGTATATCATGCATCATAATGTTGAATAAAATTGGGCTAAGGGCACTTCCTTGTGGTAATCCATTGGCTAGGGTAGATATTTTAGATAATGTCTGTCCATTCCTCACTTGGAAGGTTCTTTTCTGTAGTAAGTTCTGAATAAATGTATACATATTTCCTTTCACTCCTAATTTGAGTAATTTATATAATAAACCATTGTACCACAACTTATCGTATGCCTTTGTTACATCTAAAAAGCAGACTAAAGTATGTTCATGGTTCCCTAAGCTTTGCTGAATACTATTTTCAAGTAGTATAATATTATCTGTAGAGCTTCTTCCTTTTCTGAATCCGCTCTGTATGCTCGGAAAAATACTTTTATTTTCTAAATACCAATCTAGTCTTCTATAAACCATCTTTTCCAATATCTTTATAAAGATGGGAGTTAATGTTATTGGTCTATACGATGATGGTTTTTGTGGATCTTTACCTGCTTTTAGTATCGGTATCAAGATTCCGTGTTTACACTGTTGGGGGATGTTTCCACTTTCCCAAATCTTATTCATAATTTTTAACATTTTATTTTTAATCTGTATTGGTAACTTCTTGTAGATTTCATATCCAATTTTATCTTTTCCTGGTGCTGTATCTTTTTGATTTTTCAGGACTTGATTGAATTCTTGCATAGTAAATTTTTGATTTAAAGACTGATTTCTACGTTGTTCTTGATCATCATTTACATTTTCTTGCATAATATATTCTTTAACTATATTTTCGGCTTCATTGTTTATTATTGTACTCTCACTAATATTTTCAAAATGATTAGCTATCACATTTACAACCTCTTGAGGATTTATTATTTCTTTCTCTTCGTATATTATCGATTTAATGTTTTTATTTTTCTTATTAGTCTTACTATTTTCTATTTTACGTATCATATTCCAAATGTCTGTCATTGATGTGAAACGAGTCATTTCCTTACAATAGGTGATCCAATAGTCTCGTTTTGCTTGTCTTTTGATCTTTTGTGCTTCTGCTTTCTTTATCAGGTAATCTTCTACATACTCTCCAGTTTTTCTTTTCTCTGCTAGATATCTTAGGTGATTTCTTTCTTTTATACTTTGTGAACATTCCTTGTTCCACCAGGGAACAGGATTTTGTCTTCTTTTTGATTTCACTTTTCCTAGACGTATCATTATGTTATTCAAAGTTTCTACAAATATAATGTAAGCTTCTTCTACATTATGTTCGTCTATATTTATCATCTCTTCTTCACATGCTTGTCGGAATGTTTCCCAATTAATATTAGCAAGTGACCAATTTATTTCTTCCGGATCAATCTTTGGAAGATCATTTTGATTTCCTATTTCTATCAATATAGGAAAATGATCACTTCCTAAAGTGGTAGATTCTACGCTCCAAGAAATCTTATGGGAAATATTAGGAGATGAAAAGCATAAATCTAATGCTGAACGCTTTGTCGTTCTATGGTCAATTCTTGTACCTTCCCCAAGGTTACAAATCGTAAAATCGTGTTTCAACATGTATTTTTCGATTATTTTTCCATTTCCGTCGGTCTTGTCACTACCCCATAAAGTATTATGTGCGTTAAAGTCTCCTACTATAATTTTTCTTTTAGCTTCTTTTGCATTTTTTGTTATATTATCCAATATCTGTGGTGTTATCTTTTTACATGGGTTATAAAAGTTCACCACTGTGTATATACATTGATTGAAATATATATTCACCGTTTGACATTCTATGTCTTCATGTTCTGTAACTTTGCTATGTCCTAGCGAATTATGGAAGTATATAGCACATCCACCTCGTATGCCTGTTTTTCTATTTCTGTAAACTCCTTCATAATTATTTATATCAAAATGTTCGTTTTCTAATAGCCAAGTTTCTTGCACGCAAATTAAATGAATTCTTTCTTGTCTATTATTAATATGAAGTCTCAGTTCGTCTCCGTGACCATTAATGCCCTGCGCATTCCATTGCAGTATATTTAGGGTCACGGAGGCGAACAGACTAAAATACCAGGTCAATAACATTTTGTTCATTTAACATTTCTTTAGTGAGATTGAAAAATTTGAGAGCTGCTCCTACAATCAGGCTTATTGGATTATCTTTCTTTTGATTAAAATTTGCAAGAATATATACAATAAATGAAATTATTTCTTCATTACTGGCATTGACAACGAAGTTTTTCTCATTTTTATAAACTTCTCCTCCTTCATGAACATACTGCGTGGTTCCAGAATAATCTTGGTGTGCAGTATTTTCTTTCGTATTTCTGTTTTGTTGTCTGCCTTCGCTTTGTTTTAGTTGTTTGGGATAAGTTTGAATTTCCTTCTCAGATTCTTTTATCTGGGGTGTTTGTTTGTTTATCTGTACCGGAAAGTCTACCTCTTGTCTTTCTTGTGAAAGAGGAGCGTGTTGGATCTGGTTTGTATCCATTGCTTGATCTTGATCATTCTTCCAAACTTTGGCAGCTTGAGCATAGCTTACTTTTTTTTCTATTTTGATTCTCTGCACTTCTTTTGCTTTTTGGGCTTCTTGACATCCCAAATATGCCGCAGAGTGTTCGCCTCCACAATTAACGCATTTTGGCGTTTCTTTGTGGGGACATTCGTCGAAGGAGTGCGTCTCCCCACAGCGAACACATCTGGGCTTGGATTGACATTGTGCTATTCCGTGGCCGAAACGTTGGCATTTGAAACATCTGAGTGTGGGTGGAAAGAATTGTTTGACCTTAAATAATTGGTAACAAAACGTTATTTCAGAGGGGAGGTTGGTGCGGTCAAATGATAAAATGATATTCCTAGTGGGAATTCCTTGAGAACCATTTTCTTTTTTGTCATTTCTTCTACTCATCATTCTTTTAACCCCCACAACTTTCTGTTTAGTCAGTTCATTTTGGATTTCTCGTTCTGTCATTTCGATGGGGATACCATATATCACTCCTTTCACCCAATTTCTCATCTCTTCCGCCTTCACGGGGATATTTCCGATGTTTTCAATTTCTTTCACACTTCTCATTTGCTTGGAGTTTTTACACTTCACCATGATTCCATTCCTTACATGCTTCACGAATTCCACTGGATTATTGCCCACCACTGCATGTATAGCTTTAGCTATCACTAGGAGATTCAGATTGTTGAGATTTTTGGTTTTGTCTATTGGGACTAAAAAGCATTTTAAGTCAGGTGGTTTTGGGGTTGAAAAAGTATCATTTTCTTTATCCGAATTTGAAGTATCGTGCATTTTAAGTGTTTCCACTTCTCTACTTTCTTTTCTTCGTCTTTTTGCTGATTGTTTTTTCCCTGGACTGACAGTCATAAAATCATCTTCTGTTTCGTTGCCTAATTGCTCCGGAGCGGAGGCCGCCATGGTTGTGACGTGGCGCCACTACAAAAAGGCGGGAATTTCAAAAAGATTCGATAGTTTTTAACAGTGTTAGTATAAACAATTTGCCCACAAAATGTCTGCTTACCTTTGTGATTCCTTCTTGCGATGTAGGTGTTCACTAGATATTCCAAATAATATGTGAAATAAAGGAGATTTTCTATTGTAAATCTTGATATTTCCTAAGTGTAACAAAATTGCGTCCACGCCCTATCGCGAGCGCCCTCATATGTATACCGGTACGTACGTAAGTACTGCATGCACTGTACGTATCGTACACCGTTTGCTAGCTGTTAATGATGACTTGTTGCTCTATAAAAGTGACGGAAGAAGTGAAATGTTTCCGATGTGGAATATAAAGCAAATAATCACCTTTTGGTTTCAGGCGATGGCAAACTATCACTTCCTCGGCGATCATAATCATGTGCGCTATCTTTCCTCAGCTTCGCTTCGGAAAGATAGCCATCCAGATCGCCTCGGAAGTGACAGTTTGTCCCATCACCTTAACCAGTACGTCTATGCCTTAACTAACGGTAGTTTTTGCTTACTATATAATTATAAAGGTTTCTTTCTGTATTTGTCCACATAATAACATTGCCAATATATGAATATACAATATATACAAATTCAATAACACTAGTAATATTAAACAAGAGATACGACAAATAATTAGACATTTAAGGTTGGCACAGTGGTGAAAACATAGGAGTTTATCAAAAAAGCATGGCTTGTGTTTTATAGACCCCTTAATAATAACAAAAAATTACAAATGCTCTGCCTTATAAAAAGAAAATATATGTATACAAATGCAAATTATTACTTTCTGTTCAACTGGCCCGCTGTTCAACATATTTTAAGGCAGCTATATAATTTCTATCAAGTCTATCAAAATATTTTTTGTTGCATCAAGGAGTTTAATTAGGCTTTAATTAATTATTTTGCTCTTTCTCTAAAATATTTCTAATTTGAATAATGCTGACCGTAGCAGAAGACTCGAATTAAATCGCTGTTTTCCAGAATAATTGGGCAGATTTCTCTAAGGGCCGAGTTCTCTTAGGGTCGAGTTTTGTTTACCTATTACCTACTCCACCTAATAATATCCGTTGTGTTACGTTGTAGTACAATAGCCAATGCCTTAAATATTTTGCTTTCAAATTCCAGGGACTCTCGATCTCGGAACTAGTGTCAGTGCAGTATAGTGGGTAAAAAACGTAAAATAATGCCGTGTTTGATTATAGAGTATGTAATCATTTTCTTACTTGTTATGCTCTGTTTATAGATAAGTTAGTGTGGTCTTGTTTGTGATAAGATATTCTAGTTTGACGTAAATTCTTCATGTAATTATGCGTCCGTGTATGCATCGCCGGTCTTTCAAACGCACTGCTGCCCAAAGTTCCGGGTTGTGAATAACTAGACGACCGATGCCGATGGTATACCATCGGCATCGGACTGGTAATGGTGGTAGACCGAAAGCTGAGATTACATGAGGGGCCCGTTCCTCGAATCCAACGACAAGACAGTCATAACTTTATCTGCCAACTACGGAGATGTTTCTGATCTTCCTAAACCACACTCGAGCAACGCAAAGAAAATTACAACTACAACTCCACAACAACCTGGTAGACCTACTAGTACTAGATCTAGATCTACTACTACTAGATCTAGATCTACTAGTGGTAGCACTCGACATAGCATCCTACATCAACCCTGTCACAAGACCCTCCAGGACTGCCCATGAACATAGCTACCAAGTCCTCCGTTCAAGAACTGAGCAACATAAGCAGTCCTTCTTTCCCAGGACTATGAGGAGTTGGAATAACCTGCCATCAGAAACAGTATGTGCCTCATCCGTCAATGCCTGACTGACGGGAGGCAGCAACTAAGTCCGGGAACTTTTTACTTGCACCCTGTAAATAGCATTGCACCATGCACCTTGCTCTCGTAAGCACACACACACTCATCGGTCTGCAAGAATCTTCAACTGTGAAGGAGGTAGACTTAACCCAAAGAAGAAGAAGAAGAAGAAGAGCTTTAATGAGCTTAATATTTATTAGCTAGAGTCTAGACATCTCGTGAAATCGATACTATCGTCTCAACGAGATGAGGAGCCATGACATGTGATAGTCGATCTAGCCTTAGTCGCAATTCCACTGCACTGGATTAAAAAAAAGTAATTTTAGGAAAACTGCAATTATTTAAAGGAATTTGGATTAAAAAATATTGAAAATGGTACCAGAAAATAAAAGATGTAGATCTATAAACTAATAGGCCTAGACTATGTCTAGAGTAATGGAGGGGGTTTTCAACCACTTAAGACAAAATCCTATTTTGGGTACTCTTTACTTCCTATTTATTATCATTTCTTGTTTCAATCATGAAGCAAATATTATTATTATTTAAACAAAAAAAGAATCCCAGAAAAAAGATCACGAATTGCCATGACAATATTCATTTCAATTTTCACTGTTTCGGAGGCAGTTTTCGACCGCATACATGTACAGAGTCAATAGGAAGCGCGCGCACACGTCGTGCATTTCCGCGCTGATCTATAGCACTAGCGGGCGGCGCAGGTATCCCACGCCGGAGCTCCCCGGTGCTCGCCATGTCGAAAACTAGCACTGCGTTAATTGGAAATTGGAATCTGAATTAGACAGAGATATCGTGTGTGTGTTGCAGTGTCCGGCTGCATTGATTTAATACATGCGATGAGATACTTTTGAGCTTGCGACTCGCACAAAATCGGGCTCTAAATCTGAAAAGTACTTGAAATAAAGCTCATTTTATGGTACCCATATTTCTTACAGACACGCGTAAGATACTTGATTTTTCAGATTCGGGTAGCGGGACCGCCGATTACATCGCTAAAATGTGATATCTTAGGATATCTAGTCTAGAGTCTATACCTCAAATTTGAGTAGACCTCTAGATCTAGGGTCTAAATTATACCATAGAAATTAGAATTACTTGTAAAATATAGTTATGAGTATTTCATTTCATGACTGGTGTATCAGTTTTGTTTTTGAGATGGGTACCCCCCCCCCCCCCCGATATTTTCATTTGATAGTTTATAAAAATAAAAATACACCTGACTGATGATGGTTTCGAGCAACGAGCCCCTGGCTCCTATATGTATGGGGAATGTTGACAAATGTCAGTTTTATTAAAGAATGACCCATAGTCCATACCAGACAGTTATTTCTGCCCTGGTAGTAATGTACGTAGTAGTGGTACAACTTCAAGTAACATGCCGGTCCTTCAGCGTCGGAGCTCCAGAGCTCAGAGCGCGCATAGCCATAGGATTAGGAAAACGATTCAAAAAGTGGGTTGGGTCACATTTTTCGAAATGGAAAGAAGTTGTAATTACAATTTTTACTCACAATCTCTGGGCATCCGTTCAACCACTTTAAATTATAACTTGAAGAAGTTTTTGATCAGTTCGATAGGAAAAAGGAAGATAGTATATTTCTGTCTCTTTTGTTTGTTAACTTCTTATTTGGGTAGGGTCTGCTCCTCCCTTGAGAGACATAGGGTCTGCTCTGCCAACTTTGGACTAAAATTTTGATTTAGCGGATTCATATCCGATGCATTTATTTTCTAAAATTAGGCTTAGACCCTAGGCTATAAATGTACATCGGTTCCACTTACCAGATTGACTGTATGAAGCGTTTATTAAGGGTCTTTTTTCCAGATTTTCTTCATCAAAATTGAACTCTGTGTTGAAATTCTTGTAGCCGTATTTTAAACTGTTACTAACTTACTGCACATGAACTTAATGATGAAGGAAGATGACGTCATGCGTCATCCATTGACCACTGTTGACAGAAAATTATTCTCATGGATCCCACATCTCACTATCATTTGGATCACTGAAATTTACTTCTTCACCACCAGAGACTGTATACTAGAACTTGTTGCTCTTGACTGAACAAGCAGTAAATTATTTACTTTTTCGTACTAAAAGTTTAATTAATATTCTCTGAAAAGCATGGCTCTTCAAATGCTTTCATATTCTAAATATGGCATGTAACATCATAAGAATCGGGACAAATTTTTACGCCACATGTTCGTGTAGTACATCTTTTTCTACAGTGCTTGTAACTTTACCAAGACTGGGCCAAATTTGTATCATTTTGTTAATTCCAGAACCGTGCAGTACACACCAATACTTATATGCTAGTTTATCAACCTTTTCTGATTGATTCCACGTTTCTTTCTCAATGCAATCACATGACCAGAACTCAACTTGATCTTTAATCTTACAGAAATACAAAGATAAATAGAGAGGAGATTAAGCAACAACAAAAAGATGGCTCTCCCTACCCTGCCGTCTTACTGGACATCAAGATACAAGAACATCCATGAGAGGGCGATGGTTCAGCGACGGAACCACGAAGAAGATTTCCGAGAGCAGTGGTCCAGTCGAGCAGAGTACTTCAAGACAAGCGAGATTCAGATGACCAAACAGAATGCCTGGACATCTGATCAAAGTTTTCATGATAGGTAAGGATGATCTGGAAGCAAAATAATGTAATATGTTTCTTACTTTCTTTTATTAAACAGTACCAACAATTGATGAAAATGTGACATACTGTACATGTACCTAAAAATGTAGTCAGTTTTCTTTCCTTCATATTCCATAAAGCTACATGTACAGTATTTTACCGTCAAATTGCGTTCAAATGTTTTTCTATCACATATAAACTGATAAAGCATAGTAGTAGTCCAAAATTGTATTTTTATTTCATATTTTCCTTCAATTTTGCATTAAAATTGGCATATATATATTTTCATTTTCTTTGATATAACCATCAGATATATATTGCTATTTTGAAAGAGTCTGTAAAACACTTGTTGATTCATATATAATTGATTGGTGATCAACATTGCATGATTTTGAAAAGATATACATGTAGGCTCCTAAAAAGGACTGTGAAACAGTCATCAAGTTTTTATCTAATTTACTCTTTAAATGAAACCATTGTACCAAATGGAGGTGTTTTTAAAATAAGTTTGGGGGCTTCATTGTCTTCTCATATTAATTTGTTATATTATTTAAGTCATACTGTAACTATGGGGATGGGTAATTTATACCGGTATGCAGCCACTGTGTTATGGAATAATTTGCCAGAATACCTTAGATATATATATATAGAAAAATATGAAAATACAGAAGTCATTTGAAAACATATCTATTTAGCATTTTGTAAGATCTCACAAATATGAATCCAGTGCACCATCTCCACTCCTTCTGTATTCTGTTCTGTAAGCGCATAGAGACGTGCAGTTATGCCTACATTGTATGTGTTATGTGCTACACAAAAAACGTTAAATCAATGTTATTATTATTATTACTTCACAGCATGGATGCATTCAAGTCGAAACATGATAAAGAGATAAGAGCTCGTGAACTGAAAGAGAGACGGAGACGACTCCAGCACATGCTCAGTGAGGAGAGGAGCCAGCTAGAAGCTGAGCTGAGGGGGTTGTCGGGGGATAACTACGTCAGACTTCAGGAGATGAAAAGTAGGAGTGATGATTTGAAGACAGGCAGGGAGAGCAGTAGGAAACAGGTTGGTACAGGAGCACATACATGTACATGTAGGTACCGGTATATGTACATAAAGTCAAACCTGTATATAAAGACTGCCCAAGGGAGAAACCAAAGGTTGTCTTTTATAGGTAGGTAGTCTTTACAGACAGGTTTATTTTAGCACATCTTGCAATGATAAAAATTCTTTCAAGGGAAACAAGAGATGTTGTCGTTATAGACGGGGAATCTTTCTGTACAGATGGTGCCTCAAGCAGGTTTGACTGAAATATTTAGAAATAGTGAATGAATGCTTAGACGTGCTCCTGCGACAGTAGCTTAGGGCTTTTATTTTGTCAAAGATTGGGGTAATGGCTCAATAGGGCTGCAGTTGGGGGTTTGGGTTATGTTTAGGGTTAGGTACAGTGTTTGGTCCAGGATTGCAGTTGAGAATTCAGTTAGTGCAGGATGTTCACTGTGGAGCTGAAAAGTTTTCATCTTCACTGTATTCACTGTGGTCAGAGCTTAAATGTCATACATCCCAAACAGACAGCATCCCCCACCCCTTAACAGAACAAGACAAGTTGCCAATATAAGGTATTGAATTAGATTTTGTTGGAAGATCAACTGTCTACAAAGTTGTATCCTGGTAAACTTCAATCTTTAGTGGGATTTCAAACATTATTTATGTTCTCTTAAAGGAGTAAAGAGCACTTAAAATGGCTGATGATCCTTTTTAAGAGTGTTTGGTTCCTAGCATTTTGATCCGTAAGCTATGATAGTTCTCTAAGAAATGATTAGAAATTGAGAGAAATATACATTCTTTACACTCTACTTGTAACTTTATTTTTTAAATTGTTGTATGTTGCTCGTGAATCGGGATAGCTCTTTCATATGGACCTGCATCATTACACATTGGATAAGATATCAAAGAATGAGGAGGAAAATAAAAAGTGGAGAGAGAGAGAGAGAGAGAGAGAGAGAGAGAGAGAGAAAGAGACAGACAGACATACAGACAGATGGACGGAGTGAGAACCAAACAAATTATGAATTGAAATCTGTTCTCTTTGCCTTTCCTAGATTGCTGATGATAAAATGTACAACCATTGGAGGCAAAACAACCCAGATCTCAGAAAAGTAAGTCTGTTATTTATTGGAGGAAAACCAAGGAACATTGTACATGTAATTGGGGTGAGGTGAATGGATACCCGACCAGAATTTTAATTTTGTTAATTTTGATTTAATGCTCAAGTGCTGTATTGGCTGCCGTGCTAAAGCCGGAGTACTGATAATGGGGTGCCAGGAATAGCAATGTGCCAGATATGAGCACTAAACAAGACTCCATTAACAATTGAAAATGATATGACAATCTAATAGTTTGTAGAGCACTAGTAGTACTATAGTAAAACTGTGCCTATTTACTATCTTTCCTGTGCCACCCACCAGTCACCGAATTTCAAGCTTACAGTTTTGACCAATCAGAGGCATAGAATCCTCTTATGAGGTACATAAATGTTTAAAATGCCGTATTTCACTTCATCAATGATGATATCACACCACCTGGCACCATACCCTTTTGACCTTTGACCTTTGACCTCAGCTTGAGTCTGACATGCACAAACGCCATGTGACCAATGCATGGGAAGGGCAGAAGGAAGAGAGGGAGCAGCAGCTGGCTTCGGCCAGGGAGCAGGAGCGGCTCGCGGAGAAGGCCATGGAGAGCGAGCGGCGGGCGGGGCTGGAGCTGGATCGGCAGAGGGCGGAGTCTCGTCTGCAGGAAGAGAAGGCCGTGGCATCGCAGCTCATAGACCAGGTCAAGGAGCTCAAAGAGAGAGAAGTGGAGGTGAGAACTAGAGATATAGAGTTAACTCTGCATTAGTCAAATCTGTTGGGGCCTCAAAAAATACTTGGGTTTATTACTGAAATTTGACTTAGGAAGTGTAGATAACACATGTTTTACATACAGTGAAGTTTTGTGATTGATTTTTATTTCCCAAAGGGAGAAACTGTAAAAATATTAAAGGGGTATTCAACCTGCCAGAAAATTAATCATAGAGACACCATAAACACTGCAATGATAGAAGTATTCACTTATGTGCAAGAGACCTGTTGTGCTTTTCTGAATGCTGAAGGATTTTGGTTGAGTAGGGGCTCTTATTCACCCACCTTACCTCTAGTTTTCTAATTTGCCCCCCCTCCCCCCAATATTGGTTCTTGTTGCAATAGTTTTGAAAATGTTGACTTAACTGCAGGCGCTTTGGTCAGTTAATGGAATAGTGCTATAAAAGAAACTGGTATTGTTATTATCATTACTATTTGCCTCCCTAATCCAACCCCCCCCCCCCCCCCCCCAGACCTACTCTCCCTCCTCCTTTCCCAATACTAGGGTTCCCACTTCTGACAATGTGTTACCTTTTTGATCCATTAGGCCGTGAGCCTGAAGGACGAGCAGGATGGGCTGGTTAAACAGCAGTGGGAGCTGGAGAAGCTAGAGGAAGAGAGAAGGGAGCTAGAAGAGCAGAGGAAGAAAGCAGAGTTTGGTCGCGCCCTCGTCAGTCAGTACAAGGCCAAGCTTAGACGGAGAGCAAGGCAGGTCCAAGAAGCTTTGGTATGTGGTCAAACTTCCTACAGAATAAAACTGTTTAGCTAAATTTAGCTGACCTCTTTAGCACTTTTGATTTTTATTGTATATTTGGATTATATTTCAAACAGATAGTGAAAATTGTAATACTTCAGGGGTGTGTTTCACAAAGATCCTAAGTCAAACTTAACTCTAAGTTATAATAATAATACTCAGTTTTTATATAGCGCTTATTACAATCACTAACCACTTCCAAACTCAGAGATTATTACCCCGGCTTTAGCTGTGCTGCCATTATGGCGCTCTAGCTTCCCAAAGAATCAATTCCTGCCAGGTTGGAGTATTCAAGTATTTTAGACTTGTTATTAATTCCACATCAAGAACATGACATCTCCTTGATAATATAAAATATGAATGATTTGTATGAACATTTTATGCCTTTTAAAATAACTTGTACAAAATATTTTTGTAGATGTTAAAGGCTTTCCATAATTTTTAAGTCCAACTTAGAGATAAGTTCAACTCAGGATCTTTGTGAAACACCCCCCTGGAGTGATATGTTTGTCCTGTTACTTCTCTGTGAGTTCATGTAAGGATAGAAGAGAAATGTCGGTTCAAATTTTAAAACTGAATAATCAACTATGCCTGTATTCATGATGTGAGCAAACCAAATTTGCACAAAATAGAAATGCAAGCCTGCAGAGCCCAATCTAATTCAACCTTCAATGATGGAGTGTTATTATATTTTTAAAGTTATTATTACAATCATGCTGCTTCAAATCTTCCATAATCTATACATGAGCAAGATGCATGTTCATGTGACTCTGTCTACAGCAGATGGCAAGGGGAATCTTCACCCCAAATAATAATGTACGTCTTTGAATATCAGATTGTAGGAAAATTACCTCATAGACTATCATCTTCCAGACTACCATAAGGGTAAATTAGACCCTATGGCAACTACATGTACTCCCAAATAAATTACCCCTGTTTTTCTTTCATAGTTGTCTAAGTGTAATATTTGAACCCTGAAAAGGCCAGTTTATCTTGGTATTCAAGAGGGGGGGGGGAGCCCTTGAAGATCTTTAATTCAAATAGTTTGGACTGATCACTAATAAATCATTAATTAATTAATTAATTAATTGATTTTTAGGTTATTGCAGTGAGGGAGGTCGTAATCATAGGAGTGATAGTTCAGGAGGAGGGGGGGTACATTAAACTATCCTGAAACAATCTTAATCTTAACAGAGTAGAGGAACAAATGTTCTCAAGTAGACTTGTTCTTTCCTTTCGACAGGAACTCGATCGTAAGATCCTGGAGTCCATGGCGAGGAAACAGGCCGAAGAGGAAGGTATGAGCGTCCAGAGACGAGAGAAGGCACAGGCCGATGCTGCCTGGATGAAACAAGTCATTGAGGATCAGCTTAAGCTAGAGAAGGCTAGGGAGGGTGAACTAGATTCATTATTCAAGTGAGTATCATTCCAGGGGGGTGTTTCACAAAGACTAAGATCGACTTTAAGTTGGACTTAACTATGGCAGGCCGTTCATGCCACTGTTTTCTCTCACCATTTACTGGCATTGGTCTTTCAAGAGAGTTACAAATCGAGGTCACAAATCTACAGAATCTACACTTTTTGATAGATCATGATTGAAGGAAAAAATATTATCTAAAGATCATAATTGAGATACCAATCATGAGAGCAACCAGTGGCATGAATGGCCTGTCATAGTTAAGTCCTACTTAAAGTCGATCTTAGTCTTTGTGAAACACCCCCCAGGCCATGTTGGCTCATAAAAGGTGACTCAATAACATGAAAACTGTCCTAATTATAATGATAATTGTGATAATGGTATTGGATATTTTGATAGTGCTCATATCCCTAAAGCAAGGCACTCCAGCTCGAGCTAGGCTACCAATTTTGCAGCTTTTAGCAATCAAGGAATTCCTTCCTACCGGTACTCATTGATCCCCTGGGTGAAGAGTGGCAAAATAATGCAGATTAATATCTTGTCAAAGGACACTAGTGCCATGCCGCAGAGCTGCCAACCATTCTGTTTTTCCCAGAATTACAGTAGTACGTTTTTTCTTCACAATCTACGTTTTTTTAAAATAATTTTTATAATTGTTTGTTTTTTGTTTTTTTACATACTGCACGTCAAACAACTGCCCTAAAGTGTTATTTTTATCACAAATTCAATAGGAAACTAATTTTAAAACATACTTGAAAACATACTTGAAGAGAAAAATATTCTCAAAAAGAATGAAACACTGATAATACCAAAATAACAAAAAATAAATAAACTATAGGTCCTAAAATGGAAAAAACAGCATGAGGAATGGACATTTCTGCATTGAAAGTGTGTAGCGCGTGGTTGTAAGTTTCGTTTTAATGAATTCCTTTTTTTGCCATCATGGTTCCTTTTTGGGGTCGCACAAGGTTGGCAGCTCTGCATGCCGGGGCTTGAACCTACAACCTTTGCATCTCCAGTATGATGTTTAAACCTCTCGATTGCGACACCTCTTTTTGTTCTCGGTGTTTTAGAATTTTACAAGTTTAAAAGTTACTATTTTACAGGACATACAACAAAAATGAAGTAAAACCTATGATAATGTCATCATTGCTTACTTCTTATATGCTGTAACTATAACGAGGTGGTTAAAAATATAGATTCATAAGGTTCTAGCATAGGCATGTGCATATTTTTTTGTTAGGGTTTGTGTGTTTTTTTTCTTTTATATGTAATAGTATTCTTAAATTTGTCTCTATCTTTATTTTAGGGAGGAAGCAGCACGTCAGTGGTCCAAGAGAGAGGCGGAATGGGAGAAGGAGAGAGTGGCACGAGAGAGACTTATGGGAGAGGTAAGACTTTTCTGAGAACTTAATTTCTTGTTTGTAACCTTTATGCATTTCATACATGGTGGGGGGGGGGGGGGGGGGTTGACAAACTGCTCTTCATTATTTTGTGACACACTTAAAGCCAATGTCTCACAAATTGTGGGAAGATGGACAGCATGTTGAAGGAGCACTGAGAAAAGCTTTTACAAATACATACATGTATCAGCTCTTTAATACAAATATATGTAACAGTATGAAACAAAGGATATTTATGTATCATGTGATTTAGATACATTTTAAGAAAACAGTTACAATTACCATACCTATAATATAACAGAATGGGAAGGTAGACAATCTGGAAAATCTCTTTTTAGATACAGGTACATGTAGTTGTTGAAAAACTCAAAGATATCAAAATGTGTCATGTTGATACTTTTTAATAATTGCCTTGCCTCACAAACATTGTTGCAGGGTAGGCAATCTATAACATCTCTTGCAAATAGCAGTTGAAAACCCATCGTTATCATGTCATCTTGTACTTTTCCACTTCGAGCCTACACTATTAATATCCAGTCTTTACAAACATTCTGGCACAGTAGACAAATCTCTGTAGATAAAAGACTTAAAGGTAATACAAATTCTTGGTACAAGGTCGAGAATTCGGTTCAAATGAACATATTGGAAGCGTATGCGATTTTACAATATTCAGTGATCGTTGTCGCGGCTGAGATCGAGTCTAAAGTGATGAAATTCTTTGTATAGCTCCCTCTCAAGACTGATATTACTTTAGCTTTAAAACAATGTTTCGTGACTACAATCAACTGATTTGCTATTCCCGTTTGGAAATTATATATCAGAACTGCATATTCTGAGATTTTCATGGTCGCGGCTATCATGGAATGGCCTTACTTTAATAGGTGCTATTTTAATGAAATATTTAAAATTTACCACAAGCATGGGTAAATTTTTTTGATAATTCAATCTCTCGAAAGCAGAAGTGTTTTAGGGGCTAAATTTCCTAGTGCTACATCCACAGGGGATCCAAATATATCAAAATTTTAAAGAATAATTATCCACCCAATTTCAAAATTTCCCAAAACAGTTTTTCATTTAGTCTTCTTTCTTGTTGTTAACCAGGTTATGCAAGGAAGGCAGGAGCAACTTCACGACCAGGTGGAGGAGAATAGGAAGAGACAGGAGGAGTCGTTACAAAGACGGGAGGAGCTGCTGAGAGACATGGAGGTCGCTCAACAGCTCACACAGAGGGAGAAGGCAGAGGAGGAGAGGAGAAAGGCATCCACCAGGAGACAGTTTGAATCGCAGGTAAGGGGTATAGAGAGGTAGAGGTGGAGAGAGAGAGAGAGGGGCTGATAGATAAAGAGAGGTGGAGATAGATAGGAGAGGAAGAGAGAGAGAGGGGGGCTGATAGATAAAAAGAGGTGGAGATAGATAGGAGAGGAAGAGAGAGAGAAAGAAAAGCAAACAGGTGAAGAGAGGTGGAGATAGATAAGAGAGAGAAAGAGAGAGAGAGAGGGAGAGAGCTCCTGAGAGACATGGTGGTCGCTCAACAGCTCACACAGAGGGAGAAGGCAGAGGAGGAGAGAAGAAAGGCATCCACCAGGAGACAGTTTGAATCACAGGTAAGGGTAGAGAGAGAGAGAGAGAGAGAGAGAGAGATGGTCAGATGGAGGTGGAGAGAGAGAGGTGGAGAAAGATAGAAGAGGGAGAGAAAGAGAGAGAGAGACAGGAGCTCCTGAGAAATATGGAAATCATTCAACAGCTCAGAGAGAGGAAAAAAGAAGAAAAACAAAAAGACGGTGGAGGAGGGAGAGGAGAAGAAGAAGGAGGAGAAGGAGGGAGGACATGAAGAAGAAGAAGAGAGAGAGAAGGACAGACAGACATATGTTTGATCTGGTAAAAAAAAGGGGGATAGAAAGAGAGATGGATAGACAGTAAAGGAGAAGCATTTAGCCATGTACACTTAAAATAAAGGAAAGATAGATAAAGCGGAGAGAAAGAGGGATAGAGGAGAAAGGCATTCTTAGAGAGGCAATAGGTCCACAGTCAACATAACAATAGAGAGAGAGAGAGGGGGGGGGGGTAGTACATAGATGATGAGAGAAAAGGACATCCAGAAGGAGACAGCTTGTGGTATATGTATGAAGAAGGCAGGAAGAAAGAGAGAGATAGAGAGAGATAAAAACAGAAGTAAAGAAGAAAGGCAACAAATTCAAAGAGGACAGAGAAGAGATGGACAAGAAGAAAAAAATCAACTGAAAATGATGATTAGATGCACATTTTATGTATACCATCTTCATAACCTTGATAATATGATGATTCTTCAAGACTATTAAAGCAACACCCTATATCTCCTTGGAACATTTCAGATGACGGAAAGAGAGTCGAGGAAGAAGGAGACCAAATTACGCTTCCAGGAGGAGCTTGATGCAGAGAAACAGGCAGAAGAAGATTACGAAGAGATGCTGAGAGAGGAGGCATCTCGCTTGGCAATTGATGATTATGAGCCAAAGGTAGGTACTTCGACAGTAGCTCTGCGGTCAATTTCCTGCACTAACCGAATTCTAATACCTATCCCTTTAAGTCCCCACTGCACTACTTATAGCTACTTGTGCCCTCTCTATAGCAAACAATGCCTAATCAGTGCCTGATGGTCCCCCATGATCCTCTTTTTCTTATGTTAATTGAGAGCCGATTTGATGAGAAAACCACCTGTCAGTGACCATGCAGGGAGGTCTAATCACCCCTGGCCAAACTAGTACAGAAGGGCTTTAAAGGTACAATGTAGTATGTCCCATAACGTGACTAATATAATCAGAATTTAGAGGTAATGTTACCTATCTGAGGTACAGTTTTGTAGGAAATGCCAAATTTGCTCTGATTTGTAGCGACTTCAAACCTGTTATCGAATTGTCAGCTATCTGTCACTGACTTGACTTTACCCTTGCTAGAAGACTTACCAAGCAGCGTTCAATTTTTAGGGTTCCTATCAGGACCGCAATCAGGCAAATTGCATCTATTTTAGTTACAGCATTTAATGCAAATGTTTTTCACAAAAATTGGATTGTAGTAGGATTTTACTGTATGTGGTGGACACTATGGCTGAAATCATAATTATGGAAAGGGTCAAATGGGTGACATCTTTACTTTCATGGTTCAAGGGAGTGTTTCACAAAGACTAAGATCGACTTTAAGTTGGACTTAACTATGCCACTATTTGCTCTCACCATTTTACTGGCATTGGTCTCTCAAAGGACGTACACATCATGGTCACAAATCTACAGAATTTACATTTTTTATAATTCATTATTGGAAGAAAAAATATTATCTAGATCATATTGGTGAGAGCAAACAGTGGCATGAACAGCCTGCCATAGTCTAGTCTTTGTGAAACACTCCCCTGATATGTCCAAGACAAACATTTTTCTGTTTATTGTCTGTTTGTCCTCCTGTAGTCCTACCCACGTACCGCATCCAGACTGAGCAACCGTCCAGAGTCCACCGTACCCATGTCATCTAGACCAGGATCTGCTTTATCGGGACCATTTGCAGGGTCTAGACCTAGTTCAAGGCCAGGCTCAAGAGCAGGACCAAAGTCGGGCCCTAGTCCTGGACCTGGAGCAGCACCCAGTGGATGGCGAAGACCAGGTCCTATACCTGCCTGGGAGTAAGCAGTAACGTAATTTGTTCTACAGTACTACACTGTACTCGTGTGTGTGGGGTTTTTTATAATCACAATATGAAGCAAGTCGTGTGCAACTTCATTACTCAGTAAACTAACTACTGTTATACCAGAAACTACAAAATTGTAAATTTAGATGTCTTATTGGCAAGAATACTTTTACAAATTGCATAATGAATGTTCTGTCTTTTGATTCATTTATTTAGGGCATGAAACTAATGTAAGCTTGCTCCAAGGTTGAAATTCGTGAAAGAAATGTACTATCAATAAATTTCTTGTTTGACAGTTTTTGAGGTCTATTAGTTCCATACCCCACAATGAATACCAAAATGTGTGTGATGTATCAGAGTTGGATGATAAATTCCAATACAGTAGTACTAGTGAATGCATGACATTGATTTAGTGGTATCTGGGTAGTATAGTTGTGAACAAGTACTCTATCACTTAAATATGATGAAACAAGATAGTAATACTAAAATTGTATGGAGGGCTAGCGATGCAGTGTCTCGTATTCTGCTGATCTAGTTAGATATGATTGAAGGAGTTAACTCATATTAAACATAGGGAGAGCCTAGCCCTTGAAAACCTTGAAGATTTTCATGGGTTTTAATCATATTTTAAAGTACTTCATATGTTTTCCAGTCAGTACAACAGGGTATGTTTGATGTTGAGTGTAGATTTATGATCAATTTTAGTTTGAAGTAAAATGTTGTTCTGTATCTGGGTAGAATAGGTACGTTAATCATGTAAATATGGTTCCGCAAAGCTCCCTGCTCTCTTTTTTATACACATAATAATAATAATAATAATAATAATCTTTTTAAAATTCCACTCCAAATAATATTATGTGGATTTCTACATGTACATCTAAAGCCTTGTTCAGATATGATACAGTAAACCGCAGTATTATTATTGTTAAAAAAAAATATAAAAAAATATGGCGTAATTGTAATACGATTCACATTTCTGTATCTTATAATATAGAGCTCAGTGAATACAAAGGATCGGACCTTCGTTGCGTGCAGTTAGCATTCATTTTTTAAAATGTTTTTAAAAAGTGTAGCTTTTCTTTTGGTGGTTAACGGCGTCAAACGTATCTGAACAAGCCTTTAGAAGTACAAATAAAATGGGAAGATTGCGAGTCATACACTTATAAGCAGTGGCATTTTCTTGGCCTGGAAATGTGACTCTGAATGCAATTTTCAAATACCTTGTGATTTAAAAAAACATACAAAATGTACTGGTCTTCTGTAATACTCACAAGCAGCATGTTCAAGATTTATACTTGAAGAATATCCATTTGTGTAGATCTATGTGTGTGTAGTGCCCACTTGATATTAAAACTCCTGATGAAGCTAAATGTGTAAGTGAATGGTGTGCCTGCTATATGTACTATAATTCAAACTACAATACCTTGATTGTATATATCTTTTTCTCTATTTCGATTAACATGGTGTTTAAATGCAAGTGAAGAATGTTACTGTGTGTAAATTTTTGTGAAACCGTGTAAATTATCATTATGTATTTCAAATGAATTCCAATTGACCATAAAGCTTTCTACATATAAGTACATGTAAAGTGTTCATCAATAATAAGATTCATACCTTGGCCAGAAAAGCATTAGATAAAACATTAAGCTTGTCAGGACAATTTTGTAAAGTCTTTAGATTTGTAAGATCTTTTAACTTTTAAATGTACATGTATATGACTTTGTCGCTGTTGTCGAGTGAATCTTAGAGTTGTATATAAATTCTATTCTGTCACTGTGAAATGTCTATGGTACAGTTAGATGTATGTAAATAGAAAATAGATGTGTTTATATTCTTATCATTCATATTGTACTGAATTGTGTGGCAATAACAAGTAATAATAACAAAGATTGTTTCCTTTAGTGCTTATTTCAATAATGTTGCATGTACAGTCAAACCTGCTTTAGTGACCACCTGCCTACAAAGACCACCTGTCTACAACAAGCACATTTTTTGTTTCCCTTGAAAATGGATTCTCATTGAAACATGTACTAAATGAACCTGTCTACAAAGACCACTTTTTGTGTTTCCCTTGGGCGGTCGCTGTAGATAGGTTTGACTGTATCATTGTTATTTTTCTTTGAGAGAGGGAGGAGGGGGGAGGGAGAGAGAGAGAGAGGAAAAAATGTAGGGAAAGAGAGAGGGGGATAGGGAAGAGACTTTGAGGATCGTTATTACTCATCATGAACCTAACGTGGTTCACCCTTTTGGAACTTGAAAATACGTGTACATGTATAAGAGACAATTTTGTTGGGGCCAATAAAATTCTTTGAATTTTGTTCATGACTGAATAAAAAAGGTAACTTACTTTTCACGTTTTCAGTGATTTTCATGCGTACAATATGAAACAAACGAGACATCACAACAAGGTTTTTCATTCAGAAGTATGCGTTGAATATTTATTGGTATGAGGCAAGCACATTTGAACTACATTCTGAGAGAGGTAATCCTCCAATCACAAATAAGAAAAGAGTTTTTATTAAATTGCAAAAAAAAAGAGAAAAAAAGAATGTAAGCTAAAACAAACTAGATTCTACCTCACATACTGAAAAGAATGTAAAAGTTTAGTCAACTTTCCCAAATAGAGTATAATCATAGGACATCATTAAACATCGACAAAGAACAACATTTTGATAGACACAAAGAGTACCATTTTTGTACAGCATAAAAATATGTCTTCCCACCCCTATAGAATTTACACACTTCACGTTTTCATCTTTTTCTATACATATGGAAAACATGAAATGAAAGGCTACAAAATACACTGGTTCGGGGGTACACAAAATTGATTGTTTTGGGAATTATTTGCCCTCTGTCCCAATAAATACAAACCTTCACACATAGTTACTTCCCAAAACACATGCCAGATTTTCCTAGTAAACCGCGACCGACAATGTTAAAACGCCACTTTTTACAACTCTGTTCCTTTTGTGAACCTGAGTTTCCTAGAATTTACAATAATTGATCGGGGGGGGGGGGGGGGGAGGGGGTGTAAACTATGATTACGAAGAGAAGTGTGGAAGTACAGTGTATGCAAAAGAAGGATACTTTTTTTTTCTGGTCCCCATTTCTTTCTGGTCCCAATTCATTAATGTAAGCAGTTTATCAAAAATATTGTTTAGATAATTCATATATGTACATAATTCCCATTATAGTACAAATCCCCCTTTTTGAGAGGGAGGTGGGGCGGGGGTCATAAATGTATGTTTTGGACCACAGTATTTGGATAAATGTACATGTACACGCTCGGTACACTGTATTTCTGTCTTTCACTCAATTTCTTTCGTCAACAATGGTTCCGAATTGCTCACAATGTAGATGAAAATCACACACTTTTGATGGGATATACATGTATATACCGGTATGTTATGTCTAAATGTCAGCCAATAATACATGTATTTTAAATGATAAAACATTTATTGTGAAACAAGAGAGGATAGAATCTCATTTTTCAGCGTGAAACGAATGGTATTTCCATATCCAAAACACAGCAGGTCTACTGTGCATTTAATTAGGAAAAAAATGTGAAATGCTGCTATTAAAACAAAGTTAACTTAATCATTAGTGTATTATTGAATTGTGAGATTTTCATAGACAATTTTAGGTCACCACTGAATTGCTTTACTATTTAATCGTTCTTTGTTTGTACTCAAACCCTGTCCTCTTTAAAATTATCATAATTTTAAGATAATAATAATACTCTTCCCCATAATTTTTTTTCTCTCTAACTAGGAGAACCATGTCTATTCTATTGGCTTTCATGATAAGTGTGAATCAGATCAAATTTCTTTGCTCATATATATTGCAAATTTGCAATCAACTTGAATTGGTGAAATAATACAATCTTGCCCCCCCCCCCCCCATGCAAAATTTTCATGTATGTATCCTTGTTTTGTGAATATAGATGTATGTATCAAATGCAGGATCTTGCCTGCCCCCACCCCCATCCCAGCCAATTTACGTATCCTTGTTTGACATACAAGAATATACTGTAGAATCTAACTATCGACAAGTGTAAAATAATGAAGAAATTAAGAAAAACTGCTGGCCGACCTTCCATACATTCAAATTTATATATATAAACATGAGTATCAAATGACATTCTATTGTGCACTGTACATATATTCAAAATTAGTTGCAAAATACTTCCATCATCTCATTCACCTTGCCTCCTCCTTGCCTACACATGATCAATTACAAGCAATAATATTCTCATCGATACATTTTAAACTTTAGGTTAATAATACATAATATTTCTCAATAATACAAACATACGATATACACATTTTTATCATACACATCCAAGAAATGCATGAAACACACAGTGGGAAGTTCGGATATACACTGAAAATTCAACCTTGGGAAGGAAAAAGGACATCTGAAAATCGTAACTGAATGAATAGTTATATAATACTGCCAGATTGACCCCCCCCCCCCCCTCCCCCAAAGAAAATGGAAGATATCTTTAACAAAAACACCTAAAATTTGATGGTAAGCGTGCAAAATAGTTCATATGTGTACATGTATATTTTAAATTTGAATTATCATTATTATTGTCATTATTATTATTATTACTATCATTAATAATTTACTATCATCCTCTCTTGACCATGGAGAATTTTCTCACCTCAAATGGAAGATCCAGATGATAAAACATACACCAGGACCTCTCAATACAGGGAATGAAACATATAACGGTATATGTAACAAGAAGGGCATGACATGGTTCCACTTTTAAAAGGATGACAAAATACATGTCAGATGGGTCATCTTAACAGAATAATGTCAAAGAAATTAAAAACCCAGTTCTCATTCATGCATGTTAAACATACTGAACTTAGTGGTTTTAAAGTTCCTGTATAGCATCCAATAGGACAAAATTCCCTGTCACATTTTTGATGTATTACAACTATCCTGATAAAACCCTTTTTTAATATACTGAGATTACGGTAGGTTTGCTACATGTATGTATCGTCTGTTCGGAACCAGAAGGTCGTTAGCTCTGTGTCAAATAATATGACTTAATGCCCGACTGGTTCCAAAAAGATGAGATAGCGTATCAGTCCCAATTTTCAAACATAAAACAAACCAATGAATGAATTTATGTTTTTGTTTTCTTATGAAAGAAAATAATTACATGGTATAGGGATGGGGTCATGAAATTATTAATGAAAATGAAAGGAATGCACAAAAATCTTGGTCCATAATAAAAAGGGCTATCCCAAATCAATGACTAAAACTTAGCCTTGTAATGGCACTTTTAATCTAGTTCCCAAATATTCAAAATACCTTTATAATTGGAACAAAAGTTTAAATATCATATTTTCATTGATTGGATTATGCAGCATTACATTCAACAGGTTACAGTGTCATTTGAAGATCCATCACACAATGATATCCATTACTAGATGTACTCAAAAACTACCATACTCAAAAAAAAAATCTGTAATTCAAGTTTGAGCGTTGATTTCTCTTTTATTGGTATATCATCATATTTGATGTTGGTATCATTAAAAAGCTTGTTTATTCCCCTTTACAATGATGTCCCATTTGTAATGTTTTTGTAATCGTGGAATGTGCAGTACACCTGAATAAGGCGCCAAGTCAGAAGTGCATTGTTATTGTCAACAGTGACCGCCTCAACATCATTCAGAATACATTCCATCCTCCAAACAAATGAAAATTCACCGTTTGCAGGCTTTTCAATGATACCAACGTCAAATATAATAGAATACTATTAAGAGAGAAATCAATACTCTAAACTTGAATTGCAGAACTTTTATTGGGGGGAGTTTACATGTGACATTGTCAACAATAAAGAACGACGGGTAGAAATTTCCCACTGTGTGTTTTCAGTTTATAAATCTAATTGTATTTTGGCAAAAGACAAGTCAGTGAAAGTGAAATATTTCATGAAATGGTGTTCCTTCTGTTTGCCAACTAGTTCTTTGCATGAAAAGGGAGAGTCAACCCAGAACTAAGTTGGTCGAGTTTGTTCAATCACAATCATAGCTTGATAAAATCATATAATTTCTTCATCTGATCTCCTCTAACTTTTGTTTTGTATGCACTTAGTGCCAGAGTGGACTTTTCCTTTTACTTGATGCAACCGATTCAATCAGAACTTGTCCTGGTCAAACGACCAAAGAAAAGTTACAGGAAATGTATCAGGGCTTTCAAAGTCAGGTCAATCTGTACAGAAGACAAGTCAAGTGTGATCCTAGTATGATGTATGTTACCCCAGTCACACCGAAGAGACTGACAACAGGGACCCGTTTCACAAAGCCTTTTATCAATGACAAATGACAAAAATCATTCACAAATCTGTTGATAACCAATCAGAAGCAAGGATTTCAGTAGCTTATAACAAAAACTGTCATTTGACACTGATGACAAGTTTTGTGAAATGCCCCCCTGATGGACAGTTGACCAAACAAACAAAAATCACACTGCAGCGAATGGCAAAGAATCAGTCAGTACAGAACCGGTCTGGAACCGGTTTGCTGACCAGTGTGACTTATCTGAGTTTTCTCGAGAAGTTCGACGGTTCCTACCTGACAAGACCGACCCACTTCGCCATTTCTTTCTGAATCTCATCGGTCAATGTGCTTTGGTGCCAAGATCACGATCACGATCAAATGCAAGCTACATATACCTAGAAAAAGGCCTCTTTCATAAAATATTTCTCCACACAGTCCGTTGCCAAAATACTCTTTTCTATCAAAAAACACTCATACATAGATATATTCTTTAAAAAAGAAACCTTTGGTACAATATCCAACCTCGGGTTTCAAAAGTCAACTAAAAAAAAAAAAAAAAAACTTTTTTTTTTAGAAAACCATCAGTTTGCCCACTTGGGCCTGATTCTGGAAGTAGAAACACAAACAAAAACGGAGCACTATAAACAATCAGTTGCAACAGCCCCTTTTCCGCGACCTGCCCCCCTCCTTGATCTTCAGGGTGTCCCCCGCGTGCTGAGAATTCTGCCGAGCCAGGTTTTTGTCTTTCTTGTCCAGCAAGACCAGAGTTGTAACTGCGCTGAACATCTAGTGCGGTTGGTACAGAAACACATGCATAGAAATAATGCGATTCACGTCTACATGTCTTCTCAATCTCATGCTAATTTTCATAGTTTCTTTACCAAAAAAAAAAAGAAAGAAAGTTCTGCCATTTGTCACAGCTATGTATTCATAATTTCAATTTTCAACATTAATAAAAAATAGAATACAATTATTTTAATGAATGTACATTTTCATACTTATTTCATATGACGCTAGAATGAATCATTAATTTGAAATTATCGATTGCTAAATTCATTGCAATTATTGAAAATGAAAATGATATTCACGGGACAAATATGTAGCTATGCCCTTCAAGATTTCTGGCTATCATACAGGCTTTTCCTCAATTTTTTTTATTTCCTATAATTTACAAATTGAAAAATTACATCTGTATAAAGGGGCAGGTATATGTACAATTAACTTGGTACATGTACATTAAATTTGTTATTCTTTAAAATATAGCCTCTCTATATTATTATTGAAAAATACCTTCACACCAATTCAGGCGGAATATTTTGCAGGGAACATTCTGTAATTGAAAGGCAATCCAACCCTTGCATTAAGTTCATTTGTATGAAATAACATAAATAGAATGGCAAAAGTTTGAAATAGAACAGACCAATAATAAGAAAGTTATACAAGTTTGAAATATGGGATCACTTAAAGTCTATGCGAATCTCAAAATGGCAGTTTAGTCAGTGTACAAAAATATCACTAATTTCGATTTTGCCTTTCATGTGCCTTCTCCCTTTGTGGGCACTACTCAAAATATATTATGGATAGAATATTAAAGAAGAATAGAGCCTCCTGAGTATTAAACACATCTTTGAAAAATTGAAATTATAGTCATTTTGTAAATTGGAACTATTGGGAAAGTTGTCCGCCACTACATCACAGAGACATTACCAATTCAGTCAATTTGAAGAGCCCATTATCTGAAGTGATTACAACTTTTAAAAGTTCATAACTTTCTCATTTTTTGTCTGATTTCATTCAAACTTTCACCAGTCTACTTCTCTTGATGTGTCTGTTTTCCAAGAGAGTAGTTTGCTATCAAGGTTGAATTTCCCTTTAAAGATAAAGTATCAGTACCACACCATTCTTATCAAATTGCACCAAAGGTTCATAAAGCCTAATAGGATTACTGGTACAATGAATTATCAAAGACTTACATTTCTGATTTCAGCATTTTTTTCTTCAAAATTCATCAAAAAGGAAAAAATGAAAGCAGAGTGAGTTCATGATTTCTTGTTACAATGACAAAAACAAAAGCAGCAAAAAGGTTTGCCATGAGTTATTTTTCAGAAAGAATAATGATAATAAAGTTGAAGCTATACATACAAATGTATCATGCATGTAGAATTTGCAAATAAAAAGAAAAGAATATGCTGTTAATACATATATTGAATGTTACTGGTGTTTCTGATATGGTATGTAAATTTTTAGGCCGATATTTGATAGAATGAATCATTAGTAGAATGAAATAAAGTAACCCTGCTGATTAAGAAAAAATTGCATAAGAATACTACAATACACTAGCCCCAGCATTCCCAGCACCTCCCCACTCATACATGTTCATGAAGTTCATTCAGGCAAACAGCAGGTCATTCATATTGGAATCTATTAAAGGTACGCGGGGATGCGTAACTTCAAGGACTGGTTCACACATTGTGGATTAAGATATTGCTCGTTGCCTGGCGCTTTCCTCATAAAAATGGCATTACTTGGACGTAAAGGTGTGTCGAGGAAAGGAATCCTCCGGAGTCTCACGATTTCAGGTTGAACTGTTGCCTCCCGCTCCTTTGAGGATATCCACTGTTATTACAATCCAGGGCTCGCCTGAACACGCACACACTGTCTTTAATCCTAGAGCACCTTGCAACGTAGGTAACTAATCGCACAGACGCTGATCTCTATCATAGCTCTTATGGCTCACGTGATCGCAACGTCATCCACAAGGCTCCCACTGTTGCAACGCAGGATGGTGGACAACGCGATCAAAGATTTCTTGTTCGTAGTAAAGTTTCGACACAGAATGGCAAAAAAACGTAAAGAGTATGATGGGGGCGGTATAGATCTAGGAAGTCCAAGCTGCCCTCATTTACCGCAGCATTTTCCTTTCTTGCCCTTGCCCTTCTTTTCTAGATTAACCTTGCCATTATCGTTGGGTGCATTCAGCTTTGCTTGATTTTCAAGTTTTTGCTTTAACACTAATGCAGTGATTCCATTAAACATCTAGAGTGGCAGAGAAAAAAAGAAAAGACAACAGGGAGGGAAGCAATGTATTTAATAAGTCTTGTTTGATATTCAAAAAAATATTAAAGCACAAAACCTTCTCCCCTGGCTGTTGTTTGAATGAGATATATTTCTCTCAAATGATTATTCAGAAATAATAATAAATGGAACAAGATTTTAGTTAGATTAATGATGCAATTAAACATATAGAAATACAGGAGTGTTCAACTTCTGAATAAATTTGTAGGTGATAAAATCATATCTTACATGTTAACCTTAAACAATGAATATTACATGCTTCAAAATGTATGGAACTTATGTACATGTACATGCAAACTACATCATAATACTAAATACTTTATGTAAATTTCATCATAGCTGGGCTTCCAAGTTTAGGTTTATTAGTTTAATTTTTTAGGAGGAATTTAATATCTCTTATCATATCATATACATGTAGATATGTTTTTCATAACTACATGTACATATTTTGGAAGTATTTTGCTTGTTTGAAATAATGCCATTTTGTTATGCTGTCCATTTAAGCCTCATATTTAAAGCATTATTGTATGTAATATCCCACCAAAAGTAAAATGCTCATTATCGAACAAAACACAACCTACAGTTTCTTTATAACGTTATGAAGAACTTTTGCTTGCCTTGAAACCAGTGCCTAGCAAGAATATGATTAAGATATTAGCTGTTACTCTCAGCTTTAATATCCCTTATTAGCGCCTACTATTCTAGCCACACTGTTTGTAAATATGGTCTATACAAGCAAAGCGAGTGACACACTGAGAACAAGATGAGATACAATGGAAGCCATAGCCACTGAAACCAAAACTAATCTTGATTTTCAAGTTGGACCACATTCAATGACACTTAATGGGAAGGATGGTAATTTTGAATTCTTGAATTGACCAAATGAGATCAATTTAAACATGAAATGAGACAATAAAAGCTGTATGATGATTATGATCACATACAAAGGAACTTATACATTTTGATTGAAATTAATCTGTTTCAATTGTTTTTTAATGTTCATTGAATTAGGATTTGGAGTCTAGTGGTTTTACCACAACATACATGAGTTTTTTAATCTAATTCAACAAGATGAAACACATTGACTAAATGGATGAAATCACAGAAATCTTATATTGTTATATTTTCTCTCCTTTCATGAGACCAAAATTCATGAAAGAGCATCATTTTGTAATTTTCTCCTGTTTCTATAATTCTCTACAAAAGGGACATTCATCCAGTCCCAGAATACTTCATGAAAGGGCTTTTTATTGCTCTCATTGATCTTAAATTGTTCTGAAACCAAAAAACAAAGTTTTTCCCCAAAAACCTCTGGCTTTTAGAAGAACTAAAGAAATGTTACAAAATCCCAGACAATTTTTCTGCTACCACTATGAATTATCAAGCCCAATTTTGCGCCTGCAGATCGAGTCCACATGCATACATAAATATATGTTTTTAAAAGATGAAATAGGAATATAAAAAGAAGCATGCAGGGTTTTGGACTAATAAGTATACAAAGACAATTAGTTTATTAGTGAAGAGGTATCATAGTGTGATTTTTCAAAGCCCTTTCTGATAGCATACCTCTTCTACATTGATGTTCTCTTTCGCGCTAGTTTCGTAGAGTTGAATATTCATTTGTTCCGCAAACTTCTGGGCGTCTTCCGTCTCGACCACTTTCCTCTCTGGTGCATCATTCTTATTGCCAACTGAGGGCGACAAATAAATAGAGAAAAGAAAAATGTCAGTTGTGTCAAATGAATAGTTTTAGGAGAAGTAATGGAGTTTTCTTATAAATTGTTGACCAATTTCCATGACAGTGCATCTAATATTCTATTTTTAAGTGATTATTTAAGTACTTCATACAAAGTGATAGTGGTAAAATTTCACTTGCTTTTCATATCATGGAACAATATCAGCAAGTTAAATTTGTATGTCTTTTTCTTTCTCTCTCCGTCTCTCATACTATTAGACACATTATCAGCACTATTATGCAATTTTCAGAAGTGAATAGGCACCAGAGGTATACTGTACACTGTGGTCAATATTCTTCTCAAATGTAATGTGTGTAGCCAACTTTGTATTAAACTGCAAGGAAAAAGGTGCTATATCTGTCCCAATTATTTTGTTAGAGGAGACAATTGATTGTTGTGACTCGCCAGTGCTCATATTCATAAACACCTTTTGGGATTGGTCTTGATTGGATTGTAATCATGTCAAAAGAAAACCTCACAGCATTGATTGTGCACTGTACTACAATTAGTGGTTATCAAGTCCTCCCTTGCCTACATTCCCAGGGGGAGGGACCTACCAAGAATACAGCCATACTTACCTAATATCCTACTGACGTCTTCACAGTTCTGGTCTATTTCATAGAGCCATCTCTTGACGTTGACGAAGGATTCCGCACTGCATACATCATAGACCACTATGACTCCATGTGTCCCTCTGTAATACCTGCAAAGTATGGGGACCAATATAAACCAGTCATTAAGAATATCACTTTACTGATTATTACAAGTATTATTTTCCTGAAGATATAATAATATATGTTGGTTAAAGGCACTGCATACATCGTAGACCACTATGACTCCATGTGTCCCTCTGTAATACCTGCAAAGTATGGGGACCAATATAAACCAGTCATTAAGAATATCACTTTACTGATTATTACAAGTATTATTTTCCTGAAGATATAAAAATATATGTTGGTTAAAGGCACTACATACATCATAGACCACTATGACTCCATGTGTCCCTCTGTAATACCTGCAAAGTATGGGGACCAATATAAACCAGTCATTAAGAATATCACTTTACTGATTATTACAAGTATTATTTTCCTGAAGATATAAAAATATATGTTGGTTAAAGGCACTACATACATCATAGACCACTATGACTCCATGCGTCCCTCTGTAATACCTGCAAAGTATGGGAACCAATATAAACCAGTCATTAAGAATATCACTTTACTGATTATTACGAGTATTATTTTCCTGAAGATATAAAAATATATGTTGGTTAAAGGCACTACATACATCATAGACCACTATGACTCCATGTGTCCCTCTGTAATACCTGCAAAGTATGGGAACCAATATAAACCAGTCATTAAGAATATCACTTTACTGATTATTACGAGTATTATTTTCCTGAAGATATAAAAATATATGTTGGTTAAAGGCACTACATACATCATAGACCACTATGACTCCATGTGTCCCTCTGTAATACCTGCAAAGTATGGGAACCAATATAAACCAGTCATTAAGAATATCACTTTACTGATTATTACGAGTATTATTTTCCTGAAGATATAAAAATATATGTTGGTTAAAGGCACTACATACATCATAGACCACTACGACTCCATGTGTCCCTCTGTAATACCTGCAAAGTATGGGAACCAATATAAACCAGTCATTAAGAATATCACTTTACTGATTATTACGAGTATTATTTTCCTGAAGATATAAAAATATATGTTGGTTAAAGGCACTACATACATCATAGACCACTATGACTCCATGTGTCCCTCTGTAATACCTGCAAAGTATGGGGACCAATATAAACCAGTCATTAAGAATATCACTTTACTGATTATTACAAGTATTATTTTCCTGAAGATATAATAATATATGTTGGTTAAAGGCACTACATACATCGTAGACCACTATGACTCCATATGTCCCTCTGTAATACCTGCAAAGTATGGGGACCAATATAAACCAGTCATTAAGAATATCACTTTACTGATTATTACGAGTATTATTTTCCTGAAGATATAAAAATATATGTTGGTTAAAGGCACTGCATACATCGTAGACCACTATGACTCCATGTGTCCCTCTGTAATACCTGCAAAGTATGGGGACCAATATAAACCAGTCATTAAGAATATCACTTTACTGATTATTACAAGTATTATTTTCCTGAAGATATAAAAATATATGTTGGTTAAAGGCACTACATACATCATAGACCACTATGACTCCATGCGTCCCTCTGTAATACCTGCAAAGTATGGGAACCAATATAAACCAGTCATTAAGAATATCACTTTACTGATTATTACGAGTATTATTTTCCTGAAGATATAAAAATATATGTTGGTTAAAGGCACTACATACATCATAGACCACTATGACTCCATGTGTCCCTCTGTAATACCTGCAAAGTATGGGAACCAATATAAACCAGTCATTAAGAATATCACTTTACTGATTATTACGAGTATTATTTTCCTGAAGATATAAAAATATATGTTGGTTAAAGGCACTACATACATCATAGACCACTATGACTCCATGTGTCCCTCTGTAATACCTGCAAAGTATGGGAACCAATATAAACCAGTCATTAAGAATATCACTTTACTGATTATTACGAGTATTATTTTCCTGAAGATATAAAAATATATGTTGGTTAAAGGCACTACATACATCATAGACCACTATGACTCCATGTGTCCCTCTGTAATACCTGCAAAGTATGGGAACCAATATAAACCAGTCATTAAGAATATCACTTTACTGATTATTACGAGTATTATTTTCCTGAAGATATAAAAATATATGTTGGTTAAAGGCACTACATACATCATAGACCACTATGACTCCATGTGTCCCTCTGTAATACCTGCAAAGTATGGGGACCAATATAAACCAGTCATTAAGAATATCACTTTACTGATTATTACAAGTATTATTTTCCTGAAGATATAATAATATATGTTGGTTAAAGGCACTACATACATCGTAGACCACTATGACTCCATATGTCCCTCTGTAATACCTGCAAAGTATGGGGACCAATATAAACCAGTCATTAAGAATATCACTTTACTGATTATTACAAGTATTATTTTCCTGAAGATATAATAATATATGTTGGTTAAAGGCACTGCATACATCGTAGACCACTATGACTCCATGCGTCCCTCTGTAATACCTGCAAAGTATGGGGACCAATATAAACCAGTCATTAAGAATATCGTTATTAACTGTATATTACAAGGTATTATTTTCCTGAAGATAAGAATGTATGTCGGTTAAAGGCATTGAATATTCATTGTCATTATACCATCTCCCTTTAAGAAAGATGCCAGGATAAGACAGCATCCAACAATTTCCTTCCTATCATCCTTCCTAACATTCACTGTAACACTTTTGTGAATTTGGGGAGGGTCAATATTCGCAAGTTTCATTCCACATGATAATATAAACCACATACCCAGTATATCACAATGTTACAAATTGTAGGAGAATTGCTGACGGTGAATAACAAAATATGTTATGAGTGTTTGAATCTCAAATTGGCAATTTTGACAGGAGATTGTCGATTGTGACACGTTGACGGAATAACTGTCCCTTTTTTCATAGACAAATATATCACTAATTTCAGTTTTTTTTCCCAATTATTAAAAGTGCCTTCACAATTGGGACACTACTCAAAATATGTTATGGAGGTATTGATCTCTAAAAAGAAAAGACTATCATGAGTCATACATTTCTGAAAAATTGAAATTTTAGTCACTTTGTGTGTTGGAACAAACGTTAAAGTTGTCCCCCACTACATCACAGAGACATCAACGATTAAGTCAATTTAAAGAGCCCATATTATCTACATGTATTGTGATTATAACTTTTTCTTTTTTTATCCAATTTCATTTAAACTTTCACAAGTATGCTTCTCTGATTTTTCTGCCACAGTAGTTTGCTATCAAGGTTGGATTCCTCTTTAACTCTTCAACTTCTTTGTTCACCTCTCTGCATGGTCACTCATTTACCACATGTACAATTTTGCACAAAATACTAGGCACTATTTGATGGAAGGACTGATTTGTACAACACACTGACTTTTCAAAATTACCCATAACTTTGTTGAAATCACTTTTAACATATACATGTATCTGTATAGATTTAATCTTGCACTTGAAACAGTTTTTAAATAATTTTGAATAATTTGTTATGTCTACCCGATGATAAACACAATGAGGCACAGGGATATTATTTGTGTGGGGTATAAAAAGTTAAATGTACAATACTTTTGTGCATTAAAGGGATCATTTACAATGTTAAATCTGAGAAACACGGCCCCACGTGTTATCAGTGTCTGTGATATGGTGTTATATTGAAGCCCTAAAAAAATTGCGCTTCAAAATAATCAGGAAGTGCCTCAAAAAAGTACAAACCTTTGAGTGACCGGTTTTACCATACTCGTTTTCCCAAATTAGACTGATAGTGTTATGAAAACCGTTTGGCAAACGCAAAATTTGATTTTGATTTTCAATCATAAATATCTTGATTGAATCAGACAGGTGATCGGCTTGAACAATTCATGGGGTTCCTGACTGACCTAAAGGTTTATAATTATCATTGCAGCATGAGCTAAATCAAGGATTTTTTAAAAGGATCTAAGACAAAGTTACCGGATCGCTTTAAATACAATGCTTTCAGGAAACAAGAAGGAAAAGTTACAGTAAAAATGGATTGGAAGCAAGATTTGTATCTATACATTGTAGGTTGCATATTGCTTGAATGAAAATTTACTGCTTTGATTACGATTGCTCATACTTGTAGATTTCTTGGTACCACAATGTGATTACAGTTCTTATTCTTTTAAAATAAAATTAATATTGATTTTTCACTTACACAGCACTAAACATTTATTTGTTAACAAAACAAAAAAATCAGATACATAAATGACAAGTCTTCTTTACAAGTACTCTATTAAAGTGAAATTAATTAGTAATCACTATCAAATGCCCTTGTCAAAATGCTATAAACATGTACACATGAGTATTCACTGATTTCCAGAACTCACGCAAACCGAAAAGGCTAATAGCAGCATTTAACACCCAAAATGACCCCTTTAGTACACAAAATTGCTCTTTCAAATAAACAGGATGGGAAAATGAAAAGAGGAAAGTGGGAAGCACATGTCTATTTCCTGGTAGATCTATAAAAAATGATCAGGTCAATTTGGCAATGGGCAAATTCAAAGATAAAATAATAATGATAAAATAATGAAAAATAGTTGAGATGATTACTTACATGTAAATAACAGGTATGATTCCATCTTTCAAAGATGATTTTCGACCATTGAAGTCATTTATCAACCGGTATGTAATGATGGTTTTGTCAAATTGTTTTTGCTCTAATAATCTGTGTTGGGGATTTCCATAGCACTGTTAAAGGACGTCAGGAGGGCTAGAGTGACATACTTAGAAAGGTTTGAATTACCAACTTCTTATCTTTAAGCTGACAAAATTATCATAGCTCTTCCCTGTTCTTAAACAACTTGAAAATGAAAATGAAACCTGAACGAAAATATTTCTGTGGGAATATGTACATGTGACACAAGAATGATTTATTTATGGGATAATCCGGAAAAGTGGTATGTTCTTGCAAAATGAAAATCTTCAAGGAAACTCGACACATGCTCCGGGAACAATGGCTAAACAGTCAGTTTCATACATGTACGTTGCCAGAATTCCTTTATCAACTGTGGAATCAACACTGTAACCTAACCTTTACCATAAACCTATAACCTTCATGTAAACCAACTTGAAATGTCATAACCCTAACCCTACAGCTTTGACAAAATAAAGACTGGGGTAATAATTGTTTCTAAAGCAAACGCCAGATCAACCCTCTAATCTATATAGCAAATGTGACTGTACTTTCACTCATAATGTGCACTATCCTTCTTTTCTTGGCCTCCATGGAGTATGTATTTTGAGATGTATTTTGAGATGGAGAAGAGAAAACCGATCAGAAGACTGAAATGTTGACTTTCAACATTCCCCACGTCTTTCCAAGGGAGCTATCTAAATAATTTTTGACTTTCCCCCATGCCACTCTAGGCGTGTCTGCACTATCTCGAGATTGCCAAATATCCAGCTATTTTGAACTATCCCGATCGAAACTATCCAGCTATTTGCGTCTTCATTAGACCGAAGTGGCAAATTAGCTGGATAGTTGGTCGGGATAATATCCCAAGATATCTCGGTCTAGTTTGCAAAATATCCTTCTATTTCCGAACTAGCGGGATAGTTTGCGACCGTCTTCATTAGACCGAAGTACGGAGTCAATTATCCCGATCCCATCATGCACAACGATTTCCGGTTCGCACATGCGATCTATAGCGCTCAGCGCTGACCTCGCAACCACTGACCTCGAGTAAACACGGAAAACCGCAAACTAGACCGAGATATCTTGGGATATTATCCCGACCAACTATCCAGCTAATTTGCTACTTCGGTCTAATGAAGACGCAAATAAGCTGAATAGTTTGCGATCGGGATAATTCAAATAGCTGGATATTTGGCAATCTCGAGATAGTGCAGACACGCCTTCTGAGGCGCTCTCATATGAAATATGAAATTTGAACACAGCTTCTGTACTTTAGGCAAGCATTTACAAATCACTTTTATATGAAAAATTATTATGTTTTATCTCCGCAAAAATATATTCCAACTTGATAATTGAATCTTTAAAAACTTTATAAAGTTTAATAAAACATGCAACATGCTACAATTACCTTTATTTGTCATGATGTGCATCTATTCACAACATCACAGATGATGTACAAAATAGATGTACATGTATGCCCATGACCTACTGTACATGTTAAGTGATACACGTACACCTGTATGTACACTCCACTATGTACATGTACATGTACAACATTACACTTTAATGTTTGGTCAAATGGAATCATGAAATGGTCACTTTATGTGTGATAGAAACAAATTTCTTTCGGTAATAAATCCCTACATGTCAATAACTCTCTCTCAACTTAGCAATCTGCTATTCAATCCTCTTCTCTGTTAATACTTCACTGTTCACTTTCATATGAATCCTCAGGGAATCATATTTCTGTTTTTGTTCATTGTTTAGAATAATAATAATAAGTAAAATAACAATAGGAGTAATAACAAACTAAAACATATATTACTTATTGCAATCTTCACATTAACATGCTATCATTAGCAAGAACTAAAAGGCAATATCTAATTAAATAATTTGAGCCACATTTGGACGATAGATACCACATTTCTTGACAGAAACGTAAGAGTACACATTAAACATTCTACGAAGAAGACAGATGTGTGCAGATCAGGCTGAGAAACCCGATCTGGTAAAATTCATCATCGTCACCTCTGGAGGGTGATACTCAGAGTGAAGTGTAATTAAAGTATTTCTGTTTCTCCAGGATGCTGCCTGCGTAATACTGCGCTCCACTTGTGGTTTCTACGAGAATCTCGGCCTTCTCAGGTACGTGGCCGGATTCGTTAAGTTTCCATCTTCGTTTTCAATACAGTGTCGAGATGAAAATGGCACAATTCGACAAAAGGAATTTTGTAAAGGTACAATTTGAAAAGGGCAAGATGCTCTCATGCCCATTGACTAATGGTATTGATAGTTTCCTGATTATTTCAAGAGATTTTTCATTTTTGAATAAAACAAATGCATTTATAGAGATCATTTGGCGTACTGGGCCCCGTCTTTCAAAGAGTTGTGATTGATCCAAATCAATCGGAAGTCCTCTAATCAATCGCAAGTTTGCAATCTCCTGTTTCTTACATTATGTTCATAGTTGCGATTGATATCAATCGCAAATAGGTTGTGATTAATATCAACTCTTTGTAAGACAGGGCCCAGGACACTTCTAAAATGGATCTATTTCTGATTTTTTTTTTTTTATTAAAAAAAATGCCGGCGGCCATCTTAAAAAAAGCAAGACTGTCCGGGAAAATCTATCGAGCGGCCATTTTGAAAGAAAAAAGGGCCTCCTCCTTCCTATTTTTCAAAAAGGCAGGACACTAAACATTTTTTTATTTTTATTTGGCCTTATATTTATCATGAAATGAATCTTACGTTGATGTGATGGTTCTGAACCTTTCCTGTCCTGCCGTGTCCCAGATCTGTAACTTGACCTTTTCACCTTTGACATCGATCGTCCTGATTTTGAAATCTACACCAATTGTTGTAATATAAGAACCTGGTGAAACAAAAGATAATAAAAGATAGTACAGTAAATTTGAGAATGAATGAAAAATCAGTAGTGGGTACCGGTACGTAATATCGAAACTAGACTGAAGTGAAACTGGATATTAAACATAAGCAAACTGGATACAAATCATATGCAAAGTACATCAGCCTTTGCTACTGCTGGTAGTAAATAAAGAATTTCAAGACAACTTGGTTTCACTCACATCAGTGATCATATTCTTACAAATATAGATTTAGACATTAATAAAAGCAGTCATTATTTATTCACTACAGATCATTATCAAAAAGAAAGTAAAATTCATTGATAATATTGGCCTTAATAATAGGCACAGAAAGGCACACAGTGAAGAAGAAAGTGAGAGTCAGAAACAAACAGAAAGAGAAAGATATATAGAGAGAGATATATAGAGAGAGAGAGACAGAGAGAGAGAGAGACAGAGAGAGAGAGAGAGAGAGAGAGAGAGATAGGAAGGGGGAATTGAAAAGAGAGAATGAGAATGGGGTGAGAGTGAGAGAGAGGGGGTATGAGAGAGGGAATCTTCACCTGCAGAAAAACAAATTTTTACTACATTTCAGACACAAATATACAAGCAGACAAATGTATTTGCCTCTACAATACACTTTATGAATATTAACAGAAGAAAAAGAAAAAAAACCTACCTGAAAATGTGTTGTCTGCAAACCTCAAAAGAAGACTACTTTTTCCTACACCTGCAATCAAAAATACGAGACAGATAACAGTTTAGTAAAATCACTTCAAGATTTCCTTACCCTGCAAATGTAGCTTCAGCTACATGTATTAGTTGTAATACCATACACATAAAGCATCACCAGATCTACAAGTATTAAATGCATGTGAATGTATTTCATATACATGTTTGTTAAAACCATGTAATTAGTTTTATGATGGACAGTCCCATAAATCTTGTGCAGGTGCTGTACATCTGTTACTTTATAGGACAGGTAATAGATACATGTACAGCTACTGCATGGGGCTGGTAAATAATTTTGAACAGCCTTCCCAACTACCAGATCAGGCAGGCACTTTCATTAGTAACATATGAAGATACAGTATGTGCATCACATTAGGGACATTTAGATTTACACGGTCCACCTTCTCGTCGTGTAAATCTAAAAGTCCCTATTGTCATCATTACTGCAATCCTCAAGAAAAATTAATGTTTCATTCGCACACAAGTATACATGTACATCTGCGTAGTACATGTACAGGTATACACAAGTTTTTTTTGTAGATGAATATTGTTTCCTGCAACTCATTGCAGCTGCGTGCATCTTTCCTTACATTCAGGTTACCAGAAATTATATTAATAATAGTAGCATCATGTACATTTTACAATCTTTTTTGCTACCGTAGTCTGAACATTGTATGAAGAAACATTGTGGTTGTATCCATATTGAAATGCAAGTTTGAACATTGTTTCAAATGAAAACTTAATTATTAACCAGGGGCCAACTCTAGTCCGACCGTCATAATATACAAAAATCATATACATGTAAATGGGCGCAAACTGATGATTGATGTGATATTGAAGAGAGCCCACAATGATGAGTGGCCAGCTGTCATTTCAAATGACCTCTTCAAAATTAGTTTCTTTATATGGCGCTTCTTTAAACGATTGGGTTTTACCAATCTATACGCTATACAATGATTCTGTATACAGAGTTTCTAAATGAGTACCGGTATAATATTTATTCCTTTAGTGTAAACGGGCTACTACATCGTACATGTACATGTACATGTACAACACACTCATGTGTAAACAATGTCTTTACATAATTTACATGATGTACATGTAAATGCACTATGCATTCATACATATTTTAATTTTTTTTTCTTCTTCCTAGAGTATACATATACATAAACACATTCAGAGAGGTGCATTGATGTAAGGTCAACAAATAGAGCACAACCTTACAAATCACCCATAACGGAAGTCACTTAGCATTCAACTCGTTAAAACCCTGCAATTACTGTCAAAAAACCAGCTGCCAGTGGTATTAATATTTCTGTTAAAATGCATCGTTTTGACAGCGAAACACTTGGTGATCTTCATGAAGAGACATCATAGTTCATACAATTTATGTTTGTATTACGGCTTTGTTGAATACTAAAGAATGTTTTTGTGCTCAATAATTTGTAAATTGAAATGTGCATACATGTACATTTACAAGTGCACAAGTAGCTTTGACATTAGCTGCGTTTTTCTTACATTCCGGAGTTTCGTCACAAGTTGCTAGGCAACTTTTTAATACCATATACAAACACACAAAAAAAAATTAAGAAACCGACTTCTTGGAGTGTTATTTTTCTAAAACTCTACCTGACATTTAACTGTTTTTTAGTTCACAATTGTGAGCTAAGGCTTGTCTTTTTTCCTAGTCTGCTGTTTTATTATTATCATTATTATTAATGTTTCTTTTTTACAATGTAGCAATACATTCACACTCAGCACGTTGGCTAGTGTAGCACAATGGGCGGCATACTGTACATGTACAATGTACATGTACATGTATTTACATGTACATGGACACATACTTTCAGGTGAATCTCTCAAAACTGACCATAATATATGTATCTACACCCACATACTCATAACAGCTAAATCGTTGCCACCGTTCCACTTCTACTTCGTCCATATACACCAACATCAAAACCAATACCAAACACTTAGGGTGCTCAATGGATAAATCTCGGAAAGGAGCAATACGAAAGTCACTAGTTTATATTGATCTGTGAGTAAAATAACTGTGTACTTTTGCTGCCCCATTTGCAACTCAGCCAGCCAGTATAGCTATTTGGGGAAGATATTTAAAGAGAATGTTGGCTAATGGCTATTCCGACGAGCAGGGAAAACTGGGTCATATGAGCTGCCAACCACATTTCGATGACATGTGAAAGAACTCCGCGTTCTAAACATGTGCAACGACAGATCAGGATAAGGATAGCTCCTGAGTATATCAGTATTAAGCACTATATAAATGTATTTGCTATTATCGTCAGTTGTTTTATTTTTTCATTTTTCATTTTTTCAATTTTGTTAAGGGCAAAATACAAATGTAAAAAATAAATGATTAATATTCGGTCTACTGCTGAAATGACTTAATTCAATGCACACATTTCTTTTTCCTTTTTTAAAATCAGAAATATATCATTATTGCAGTGTTTTATAAAATTAAAAAAATTGAATAAAAAAAAAAATTGGAAAAAAGAAAGAAGGAGGCGGTCCCCAAAAAGGAAGCGGGTGGGGATGCTTAAAACGCCTTAGCTATCTTTCTGTCAGTTAAACTGTTGTACCGCAGGCTCCTAAAACTGTAAATAGTTCCTTTAAAGTCTGTTTTGGTTGGCCAACTTCTTGTACAAGTCCCAGAGAAGGGTAATGTAAAAAGCAGTGCTCATTGAGTTATTTATAGCCGTCAGAGGGAAAATGAGGGTCTCCTGTCACTGGTGATTTCCCTGTCACACTAAATTGATTTTGGCCGGAGGCACAGACACACACTCTTTTCTTCTGATTACCAGTAGTGCAATTTAGGCTCTTCCATTGTTAAAGGTGAACTCCACCTGGACAGTTATTTTTAAGGGCTGAATTGATCAAAAAGTGTTTTTCAAATCAGCAATAATTTATACACCTGTATAAATATATTTTTTAATTCTACATCATTCAAATATTGTGCAATGTACAGTGTTTGTATGTGAAAACAATATAAAAATGCTGATCTATTTTCTTCAGAAAAAATAGAGATTTACATGTACATTTGTACATGTCTACATGAACATGTTATACAAAGTTTGGGTATGGGGTCATGAATTTGGTTCAAATGAACATATTGGAAGCATATATGTGATCCTACGATATTCAGTGATCGTTGTCGCGGTCGAAATCGAGTCTAAAGTTATGTAATTTTAAATAATAAACTCTTTATGTTGTATAGCTCCCTCTCAAGGCCAAGATATTAATTAAGCTATAAAACAATGTTTCTTGGCTATAATTGACCGATTAGCTATTTACGTTTGGAAATTATATATTACAACTATATATTCTGAGATTTTCAAGGTCGCAGCTACCATTGTATGGCCGTAGGCGCTATTTGAAATTTATCAAAATTTACCGGGAGCACCAGTAAATTTTTATATTCAATTTTTCTCAAAAGCAGAAGTGTTTTAGGGGCTAAATTTTCTGGTGCTTATAATTCATTCACATGGGCATCCAAATATATCAAAATTGTAAAGAATGACTACAGCCAATTTTCAAAATTTCCCAAAACTTTGTATTTTTACCTTTAATCTCAGAATTGCTGATTACAACTTAAATAAACTAAACTTAAACAAATTCATCAATTCTAATCCCCTTCCGATCTTCTTTTCTTTTTGTTTTTGTTTTTGTTTATATATTTCTCCAACTTTCACAGATCAGTTTCTATCATTTTCTGCTTCCCTTACGACCAACCAATGAATGGAATTAGAAGGGACGACTTCCTGTGTATAACTTTTTCATAACTGCATGTATATAAAGCTTTAAGCTTTATAGACACCTACTTCAGCAAAAAGTGTAGGGGAGATCCTATGTTATTTTGGTAGAGATATTTTTTGTGAGTGCCCTTTTTAAAATGCAGCTTTCCATAACCTCTCTGCAAGCATGAAGCTTAAACACAGTTGGTAGATTCCATACATGTACCAACAATGTAAATGTTGTATGTTTGTTCAAAATCATCACACCTAAAAATAATATTTAGTGGCATACATGTAGAACAGCAACCCTGCAAGGTCAAATTAAATCAATTCCTAGTTTCTCGTCCCTTCTATTTTGATTTTGGACCCTTGTCAACTTTTTAATGATATATTTGTTCTCTTTATGCAATATATGTAAAGAACATGAGGGACATTTAGACAATTATGAGAGGACAGAAACTGTTTCATTGATGTAACTTCACATTTTTTTTAGCCTCTGAAGTTCATAAACTAATTAGATTTTTATCAAGAAACTTTGTGTTGAAATTGATATGGCAATAGCATTTTTATGAAGGAAGAAAACAAACATCCAAAATTAAATATCATAACTGAAATTGACGCATCTTAAAGACTTCATGTATATATGCCTGAGTACAGTAGTTGGCGTCATCTCTTCCTGGGAGGGGGAAAGCGGACTGAATCAATGTCACCCTCTGGTCCCTCCTACCGGTATAACTGATTGGGGTTGTGCAGGTGAACCACTACACTGGGGTTTTCCCCTACTCTTACATGTATACGAATAGGGCAGTGAGTTCTATAAACTTAACATGCAAAGGTGACGACTCTCCTCTACACAGGGCCTTCATTTAACTGCCTATCCGAGGGACAGAGTACATGTTTTTCCACTTAAATAGAAACTGCATCTATGAATAACACAAGCTTTAGTAGTCATCCGTCTGGGTTAGATTTGAACCTACGATCTTCTGTTCAACAGGCAGAGGCTTTACCAACTGTGCAAATTTGCCTCCCCATGATTAGTGTAACATGAACTAAAAAATAAATGGGTATATAGGCCTATTTATGTACATGTATGACTATTTCAGTTTAAAATCTGAATAAACAATATAGGATAAACATGTACATGTACATGTCTTGATGGTTCATTGGTTGACTGATTTACAGTAAACATTGATGGCCAACAAGAATCCAAGCCCATGGCTATGTACATGTTTCCTTGTATTGTGTAATGTATACAATACAAAGGCAGGTAGTACCTGTAATCCTGAATGAAAGACACTCATTCAAGGTGATAAGCATACAGACAGGTCACACAATGGGGTTAAACTGAAGTAGCCTTAACCCCCCCCCCCCCCTATTCAGACAACCAAATGTTATTGTACCGTTATACATGTACATGTAGCTACACCCCCTCCCCATTCAGACAACCAAATGTTATTGTACCGTTATACATGTACATGTAGCTACACTCCCCTCCTCATTCAGACAACCAAATGTTATTGTACCGTTATACATGTACATGTAGCTACACCCCCCTCCCCATTCAGACAACCAAATGTTATTGTACCGTTATACATGTACATGTAGCTACACCCCCCTCCCCATTCAGACAATCAAATGTTATTGTACCGTTATCCATGTACATGTAGCTACACCCCCCTCCCCATTCAGACAACCAAATGTTATTGTACCGTTATAAATGTACATGTAGCTACACCCCCCTCCCCATTCAGACAACCAAATGTTATTGTACCGTTATACATGTACATGTAGCTACACCCCCCTCCCCATTCAGACAACCAAATGTTATTGTACCGTTATACATGTACATGTAGCTACACCCCCCTCCCCATTCAGACAACCAAATGTTATTGTACATGTACATGTAGCTACACCCCCCTCCCCATTCAGACAACCAAATGTTATTGTACCGTTATACATGTACATGTAGCTACATCCCCCCTCCCCATTCAGACAACCAAATGTTATTGTAGGGTCATTCCATGTCAAATCACCCAATGGTTTTAACCCGACCATTTTTTATTTTGATGAAACTTAGTGTACTTGTTGAGTGTGATCTCAAGTTCCTAGGAGGTAATTTTCTGGGGGGTAATTTACCTCTGGGTGTGAAAGTCCTTGGGGGGGGGGGACATTTCCTGGGGGTCAATTTTCCAGGGGGGTGATTGCACAGGGGGTAATTGTCCTAGAACCGACTCAGGGGCCTTAAACCATACATCCTGTTAAACCTTTAGGCCTATATGAACTTGTCATTTTATTTCTATTCAAGTACTGCTGACATTTAGAATGGATATGGCTAGAACAAAAAAGCATGTGGAAGATGTATGTTGTACTGTGCATATTGCATGTATTGTATGCATTACAATAAGCGATTTCGTAATTAGACCATGGGCTGCCGGCGAGTCACGTGACTTGGCTGGGTCACGAGGTCATTTCCCCTAAAAAATCTCGCTTTCGAACCCGCTGTGTGTCTGTACATGCGCTATGTACGCTTCGTATACAACTTACGTTGTTTGTTTACATCTAGTTTTCAGCGTACAAACTCTCGGAAATTCAATCATACGATCGCCCATTCTTGTCTAATTTACTGCTTTTTTATTCGTATTGACAATGGAAGACGATACTGTGGTGTCTATAGATGACATAAAGTTGTGGACAGTTCCTGCCCTCAAAGATTATCTTCGCAAAAGGAACTTGAAAGTCAGCGGGCGAAAGGAGGAGTTGGTAGCGCTTGTGTTTGCTGCGAAGATGATGCCGGAGCTCGCGGCGCCAGCCACCTCAGCCGGTGTGGCAGACCAGCAGAAGAAGGAACATTACGGAGACTTGTTGAAGACCCCAACAGGGAGTCGAGTCTGAGCAATCAATCATCTCAAATGAAGCATCTAATCACATGATGTTGCAAAATTTATTACAATTTCAGGTTTAATTGAACCAAAAATAATTCCCAGGAAAGCAAAATCAAGACACACTGTGACAATATCATTGATATCCCCCATCCCCGGCCCCCTCCACCCAAAATAGATCTACCTTAGATTTTCAAACATGAAAATTCATGCATGGGACCGACATATGAAATCGGATTGAATGTCAGATTTCAAGTCGGTAATCAAATTGCATTATGTTCTAACATAATCATAACAGTACTTGATAATAACTATTTATTCATGTCTTCCTATCATCCGGGGTGAATTTATTGCATTTTTCTTCTGAAACATCGCCAAGAAATTTAATTTCGGACAACACTGATGACTGGTGAAGCGGGTCGGTCGTCGACGGGATGAGATCATGAAACTCGCTGTCAAAAGCCTCAAAAATCCATCAAATATACTTTTTTTCAACGATCTATTGCTAAAATCTAAGAAACAAATAATAAAGGTTAACCTTTCAACTATTTGTTCCTGAGATGATCGCGGTGATTCAACAAAGAAAGTAAGAAATTACACGCTCATAATAACCGCAGCACAAATGAATTTAGTTAAACACACGATCTCCAGAACAAAGGCAAAACACGGCAATTTTACTTCTTTTGACCTTTGACCCGACGAAGCTGGCGCATGCGCAAAGGGAATTACGAAATGGCTTATAGGGTTTATTGTGAATATCTGTGAGTATGGATACTTTCAATCCTTATTGCTCCTAAACAAAAAATATTATATCTCTGAAACTTTTATATGTTTTAGTGAACATGTCAGAGATTACATTTCATGAAAAACGTTGTCAAGGTCACGTGATCCACAAGGTCAATTTCAAGGTCAAATCTTAGGTCAAGAGGTCAAAGTACCCCAACATGTACGAATCTTCAAAATGGTGACAGATTTGGAATCCTTATTGAATACCCTTTCCAACAATACACATTTTGTGAAGATTGACCCATTACGGTAGTTCCTGAGATACAAGGGTTCAAAGGTAGGCCCGCCACCCCCATTTTTGAAAAAATCTCAAACTTTGGTGGGCCGTATCTCCCAAACGGCAAACCCCTCAGCCCTCACCCGATTGACCTAAAATTTGAGATTTGGTGCTGTGAGATCACACTCAACAAGTACACTAAGTTTCATAAAAATCAAAAATGGTCTGGTTAAGATTTTCAGATTTTTGGGTGATTTGACATGGAATGACCCTGTACCGTTATACATGTACATGTAGCTACACAAAGTGTATGTTTTTTCTAGTCTATATATTGTGTAACAAAAAAATTGCTGGTGTTTATTTGTAAAGCATGTTTGAGCATCATTTTGAATGAAGGCTCAATATTAAAGGAATTAGGGTCCCCTTCTCATTAGAACATTGTATCATGCAAAAACCGTACAATTGGGTGGGACTTACACATACATGTACTGTACATGTACATGTACATTCTGAATTGTGAGCATACACTGTACATGTACATAATGGTGATAGCCAGCTAAAAATTTATTATATTTATATAACAATGGTTGTTTGTGTGATACCTTTTTTCATGTGTGAACACCCCTTTCACAATACAGTGTATACATGTACATGTACATTATACATGTACTGTATGGTGATTCTTTGAAACACGTTTCTATTCAAGCCTACAGGTTTTCATACAAATTTCCACTGTTGTGAACAAGCTATTATCAGCAAACTGTTATCCTACTGTAATCCCCCCTGGGAACAATAGAGCTTTACTCCTAATCCTTATTAAATCAAAACAGTCTATAACTAGGTCAACTTTTACCCTCAAGGGATGGCTAATTTAGAACTGTCACTGCACACACATCAAAACTCCAATCCAATATATACCTTCATGAAGCCTGTACACATGTACAAGTGTTGCTTATGAAACATCCTCTATTATAAAAAGTAGGCGTACATGTAAATCAACAAACCTACACAGGAGCAGTGGACAAATTAGCTCTAGAAATCTCAAAAATAGCTCTGGTAAACTGAGAAAGAGCTGTGGTAATACAGCAATAAAAGATTTATATTACTATGAGAAAATCACACTTTTACCACACCAAATACGGCAAATAGTAAAAGCGCTGGTGAACAGAAAGGTATATTTAATACACTGCAATATATTGCACTGCATGCACATGCATGGATTCATTTACATGTACATTGTATATATAAACACATGTACGGTAGTAATTATTATAATGTTTCGTTGCTGAAGCCAAAGGTAAAAAGTAATGTAGGTCAAAGGAAGTGCAGTGTAGTAGCAAGATTATAAGTTGTAAAACATCAAGAGCAGGAGCTCTTTGATCAAAGTGAATCATCGATACAAAAATAAAAAATACACCTCCACAATGTGTAAAGCTCTTGAATAATGATGCAATTAATTTTACTCTGGTTTCTGTAATACCCATACATGTATAGACTACACTTACATGCATGTAATGTACTACTGTATGTAAATTTAGTAACATGTCATATCCAGAAGTCTGAACACAAAAGATGATGTTCATTTACAACAGGAAATGTGTACATGTGGAATGTAATTTACATGTTCAATGTCCATGTACACATTTTGTCATGCCTGACTTATAATTTGTACACAATGCAAAGTCATAGCCAAGGAGTAACATGATTCATCGTGAATAACAATATTAGACAAGCAAGGTAACCACAAGGTAAAAATCAATAGTATTATGAATACTACAGTATGCAGGCCTCTAGACACAATACTGCAGTATTTGTCTAAAGTTTATTTGAAAAGGGCGGCCTACTATTCCCTTTAAATATCCTCACAACTAACTGACTAACACTACACTTGAAGCTGTATTCATCCCTACAATTATGATTCATTTAAACAAATTTTAAAATACTTCCGACATAAAACAGCAAACACTGCATATACATGTATTACAAAAGGATCCCCTTTATTTGGTTGCAATGCAAGCATGTGTAAAGAATTGCTGGTGCATGAACTGTGCGAGGGCGACGGTGAGTCACGTGTTGCACTAGACTACAACTTGAAAAGCAATCAATGTAAACATTGTGTGTAATTGTGCAGAATGTTTTGCATAGTATTGATTTTCCACTCCGGAGGAGCATGTACTATATGTACCCTCAACTTCAACAAGATAACAAACCCTATGACTGGTAGCGTTGGGTTGATGCTTTATGAAATTGAATGAAGCATTTGCACTGTCACTAGTCCCACACACATGTAAAAGTGCAATTGATCTTTGATAATAAGTTGTCTTGGGTGAAAGCAGAAAAATCATGCAAACATATTATTGGAAGTTTCAAATAAATTGGGCAAACAATGGGAAGGTTATGAAGGTTTGAGAGTCAAGTGTGAGATCACTAAATACCTGAGAATACAAAATTGGCCACACCGGTATATAATGTAACCTTTATGCACATGTACTGTATGTACAGTAAATGTAAATGAGAACATCTTTTGGGGGGTAATTGTATGTGTGAACTTAAAAGGCAAGTCTGGTGAAATGTGATTTCACAACTCGGTTTAGTTATATTTTGTTGATTGCTGGTAATTGGAAATGCTGTCCTAATTTTAGACCAATTTGGGATCTCATAATACACTTAATGGTCGAAACTCAAAGAAAAAAAGTGAACAGAATATAAATCCAAACTCCATTAAAATTTCAACTACCGGGTAGGCCTAGTCTGATTTGATAAACTTGCCTATGTGTATATGATGTACATGTTTAACAAATAGTATCAAAAGAAAAGCTCCATTTACATGAAAACTGGCTTTTTGTTTGTATTGAAATCACAATAACATCTACACTGTACAGGGAGAGATCTGTGTTATTCAACTAGACTTGTCTTTAAAATTCTGATGAAGTAATGATTGCCACAAATTTATAATACTCTCACTCTATAAACTACATGTACGGTACACTGTACATTACATGTCCATGTTTTATAAATAGACATTCATGATGGATAGTAAAGGAAACTCAAAGGCTTCAACTTGAATTGAACGAACGTTTGCTCAGCTTCATTTAAAGTCAAACAGCGTATTTTTTGTTGAAGCTTTATATATTTCTTACAACAGTTTTAATCATTCATTTCTTCATGTACCTGCAAGTTTTTGTATTCTTCACTATTTCACAGATAAAATTTGTGTTTATTGTGTTTACAACTTTACGAGTACAAGTACATGCACTTGTCAAAACATACAGCAATGGCATACCTGCCAACATTTGAAAATGAGAATTAAGAATTGTTAGCACGGTATGTCTTCGAAACTAAGAAATCTGTACCCTTAACAGGCGTTCGCACATGCAGCGGCAGTGTAACTTGCAATACGCGGTAAATCTGTGCATAAAAGCAAATTGAAATTCGCTGCTCAATCATGCAGCCCTTCAACACACGCAATACGTGAACTCTCACATCGCGGCATATGATAAAACAAGCTTAATTTGGCTTAAGCAACACAAAAAATAAATATTTTTATTTTAAAAAAATAAATAAATTAAATTATAAAAAAAGGAAATTTTGAAAAAAAAACAGAATATTCCGGATTTTGGAGTCCTAAAAATCCAGAAAAAAAAATTATTCCGGATTATTCGGAAGGGTTGGCAGGTATGCAATGGTCAGGTCACTGAGCATCACAAAATACTCATATCATTTCATTGTATAAATAGTTTCAAGAAGATTTTAATGACACTTGGTAGCAAAAAAATATAAACAGAACAACAACAAAAATATGTTGAGTCGCCGCTAAATATTTTCTCACGAAAAAAAAACAGAGCCCCCAGCACAGACCTCTAAAGGGCAAGTCCACTCCAAAAATAACTTACTTTCAATAGAAGCAGAATAATCAGACAAACCAATAAAAAAAGGTTTGAGCAAAATAGGAAAGTTGTGAATTTTTAATGACACAAAAAACTTTGAAAATCACAAGACAAATTGGCAACTCACTCATGAGTCTGTGACGTCATTGCCTCACTATCCACTAATTGTTTTCTTTAAATTGATAATATTAATTTCCAATTGACCCCCTAAAAATCTTATTCCTCACGCCAGCATCCAAGTTATAGTGATAGTTATGTTTTTTGTGTGAAATGTGGATGCATTAATAGAGAGTACCAGTACCGTAACTTTTTTTCATATCAATCATGAAAATCTTTAATTTTGATGAACTGTTTAAATAAAAATCAATGATCATGAATATACAATATTCAGAAAATATTATAAATTCTTCAAAGTTCATAAAACATTTTGTGCAATATTATGAACGCAATATGATACAAATCGTACTAAATGTATGTATAACCTGGGCAAAGGCATGGGGAGATCAAGTTTTGGGGAATATAGAGGGAAGTTAATGGGATAAAAAGTATTTAAAGCAATTGATAAATAGTGAGGCTGCTGAGGCAATGATGTCACAAACTGATAACCAAATTGGCAATTTATGTAGTGATTTTCTAAGTTCCATAGTTTTTTCATACACTAAAAAAAATCATAATTTACTTATTAATAATCTTATTTTTACTCAATTTTCTTTGCTCAGTTTCTCTTGTTTCTCTGCATCTATCAAAACTAAATTATTTTTGGAGTGGACTTAGCCTTTAAGTCAGGTTGATTTCACCCCACTTTGTCATTAAGAAGTACTGTACATAATGTACCATGACTGGGCATTTAAAAAAACAAAGAAAATGACAATTTTTTCTATCAGGATAGGTTGTAAGACACCCCAAATTATTGGGTCAATTTTTCGCTTTATCTAATATTGAGCCACCAGGCACCAGGACTAATTTTTTCAGAAGGAAAAGCTTTGGCTGGACCTTACAAATACATCAAAAACTGAAAAAGAAAAAAATCCATTAGGAACAAGGTGCAACACTCCCCTGACAAAAAAAACATGCAGAAACCCTTTAACCAAGATTTGCTACCCTAAAATTGTCTGGATTTCAACAAAAAAAGCTCTTCATTTTTTCCCCCTTTTTTAATTTAATTTTTTACACTCTTGCCTCAGTGTAGTTTGGTCTAATGATCATTTTTAATAAGTAATAAATTGTAAAAATTGTATTACTCCAAAAAAAGTTGCCAAACAATAATGACAGGATTATGTAAACACACCTAATCAACCTCTGCACAAAACAATGTAAAACTGTACATCTTTCTAGATGAAGTTACCTACATGTAGTACCTGGACTACCATGCTGAATTTTACCATTAAAGTGTTAATTTAGACAAATAACTTGCATAATGTTCTATTGTGTTTTGTAAAAGTGGTGCAGATTAGCAGATAGTCAAGTCAATGGGAGTGTTTTTCATGTACTGTACATGGTAGGGCTGTGCATAAGCGTGTAATGAGGTACTCAAGTACACCCCCAGGCTTACGCGGGAATACTCGGACGTTGTTATTTTTTTTATTTTTTTTAATAATTTATTTTAAGAATTTTTTGTTGTTGCCACCACCATACTACGGCAGAAGATGCGATGAAATCAGCAACAATGGTCAAATTTTACTAATAGCCATTATAATACCAAATGAAGAATAAGAAGAAAAAAGAGTGGTGAGTTGACAGTGATTGAACTGGGAAACATTTTTACCCACGGTAACATGGCGGTGCTCTCCGGGGCACAGGTAAGCGTCGGCCTGGACAGTGCCAGGTGAAGGGGCTAGTATTAGAGTACAAGAAATCGTACTTGAGTAGTTGTTAACAGTGTGAGTACTCAAGTATTTGAGTACTCACCGCATATCAGAAACTGAAGCTTTCGATCCAAGGTCGTTAATTCGCAGAAGCATCAAAAGTAGGGGCGCTGGTCTGAGAATAAGGATCGTCTGCATAAATGAGGAATAGCAAATGTGTTCGCAAAAATAAGGATCTTCCGCATTTTTCGCAGACGTTTCATAATTCTGATCCGCACATTGGCGATGCCAAAAGATGGTTTCCATAATGATTTTCTTAATGCATTTTACATGGAGTTCAGGGAAAAAATTAATATTTATTTTTCGGGGGCTACTTTTCAACCTTGCCTGCATGAAAATAACATTCTAAAATTTGTTTTGTATTGAACTCTATGCAAATTTTCGGGGGCTCTTTTCTGATTTTCGGGGGCTCTTTTGGGCATTTCGGGGGCATTTCGGGGGCTATTTCGCCCTGAGCCCCCGTGTATTTTTTTCACTGATGGAGTTTGTACAGAGTCTTTCACGTTATGAACAATAAATCCTTGGGAAGACGGACAATCTATATTTTCTTACGCGGAATCAGTTTTTTCGCATCGTCAGCGCGCGGTTCGGGAACCCAAACCTTATGTTTTAGGACCCTATTTGTCTGGTTTACGAGGATATCCTCGTTTAGTCGGACGATCCTCATTCGCCCCTATGCCCCTACTGATCCAGATGGCGTCACTCAGTCATACTCATAGAACTCGTTCATCATGACAAATCGCAAAGCTACCTAGAGTCTATTCATTCATTCATTGACACCCTCATTCTCTATTCCATTTTTCCAACACTGCAACCTCTGCATCACTCTCTCTGCTCTGCACGCAAACATAAGTCATAACATTAACAACATATTTTTCTTAGTCTTACAAAATAAAAGTTACAAAACCACTTAAAGTTCAAACAATTTTTTAAATTTTGAACAAAAACTCATGTTATTGTGTAGAACCTCTAGTAGACTATAAGCATGAAAGGCAAATTTAGACAATCATCTGTTAACAAGTGTCGGTGAATTATTGTATATTTGCCCTTAATTACAGTGTCACTTACTTACAGTACAATTAAATGACAAGCAAGAATGACAATTCTATAAAAACACATTTTCCAGTATGTGGGACTGAATTTTACCAATGGCCATTCACTTTGACAGCAGTTCATGTCATTGCCTTGGCACACTCGGATAATATAACTCGTGAAATAATCCAATATTGACAACTTACCGCTATCACCTATAATAAGTAGTTTAAACAGGTGATCGTATTCCCTCGCCATGGTGGGAAAAGTTAATAATTCTCTTAAAAAAAATGAAAAATCTGATGTGTTTTGAGCGGCCTGCCGAGATTCTTCACTGCGACTCCGGAAACAGTGACACACAAAATGTAAGAGCGAAATCGCCCCTCCTAAAGCAATGACGTCACTCAGTTACAATGCATGGTTTATGAATGAGAGAATTGTGTCATTCGTGGGCAGCGATCACCGAACTGCCAGCTTCGACGCCGCCGCCGTGCCGCCGTACGAATCCTTGTCAGCAAGGCCCCACTATATTTCACTTGCTAGCAGATCTCGGCTACTCCCTTACACTTATGACGTCGGTAAGCCTTCTTTATTTTGATTTTTGTTTAATTTCTTTCACTATTTATTACGGAATTTCTTTCACGGAATAGTCTAGAGGTCTACATGTGTTTCACCGTTTAATAAGTTGCCGCGCCGTTCCCGTAACTCCAGGGAGCTCCGATGCCGAAGGCATAGGCGTCGGAGCTCCCTGGAATTGGCGTTCCCGTTGATGTGTGTGTGTTTAATTCAAATCAAGTGAAGAAGTGAAGTTCTGTCTGAAACTATGAATCTCTGTTTTTGGGAGTGAAAACTTTTTTTCTTTTCTTCTCTTTTTAGGTGCCTTTCTAGATTAATAGATGTCTATTTTGATTATGAAAATTAGAATTCTAGAAAAGCCAAGCCCAAGGCTAAAAAAGTTAGTCAATATTGTCCATGATTTCTGCCCTTTTTTTTTTTTTTTTCTTTTACTTTAGTTAGGTTTTAATCATTTTAAACGAACTCATTTGTTAATTGCTTGCTTGGTTTAAAGTTTTTAGCAATGCTGCCAACATTGTCATTGTTGTGATTCTTGTAGATATTTGTAAAGTTGTAAACCCTCTTTCGACTAGACTCTTGTCTAAATTAGTATCTGTGGCTGTGGGGCAGATATTTTTTCTGTGAGTGAAACATTTGCCAATGTCATGAGTGGTTTGAATTTGCGAAAGTTTCATGTTGAGAAAATGATTGAATGAAAATTGGCATAACTCTGAAGTTTTGCAATTTACTCAAAAGTTTCTTGATAGACAATATCTCATTCTAATTTCTATCTGGTTTTACAGGACCCTAGGCATTCATAATGTGAGATGAGGGTCGCTACATCATAATACAAAATCAGGGTCGCTACTCATAAACCTGAAGAAAGGGCACTATTCATAATTAATTTACATTGGGGTCAATATGAAATGGGGGCCTCTATTCATAATATGAGAAGAGGGTCGCTATTCATAAAACGAGAAAAGGATCGCTCTTCGTAATACGAAATGTGGGTCAATATTCATAATAGGAGTAGAGGGTGGCTTTTCTTAAAATGAGAAGAGCTAGGTTTCGCTACTTGGAACACAAAATGTGGGTCGCTATTCATATTAAGGAATGCAGGTCGCTAGTCATACAGTGAGAATAGGGTCGCTAAATTCATAATACGGAATGAGGGTTGCCTTTCATATAAATCGAATAAGCATTAAACAAAATGCTAATAACAAAGGCAAATTTTGGATGGGGGACACCCCCATGGCTGTGGTGTAGCTACGCCACTGAGACATTAAGTAGACCAAGCAGGCCCATTATCTTAGTTATTTAAGGACTGAGTTTGCTATTTCAGAAACTAGTAATTGTTTATATACAACAATAACGTTTTTGTAGAAAGTAGCTTTTAGTAGAATTTATGGACCTATAAATTATATAGTGAGGTTGGACCGACCATGAGCCTAGTAAACTGCCCAGCCCCAGAGAGGGGGGAGGGGGGCACATTAAAATTGTGTTCTGTTAGGGGCCTTGAACACTTTCAGATCTTGAAGGTTTTTGTGTAAAAACGTAATGCTATCCGAATATGAACCAAACATTTATTGTCTTTTTTGTTGGGGGTGAGGGTGGTGGTGGTGATGGGTAAGAAGGTCTGATGAGGTCTACATGTATATTGTGCAACAAAATACAAAAATTAAATGCAGTGAGAATTTGTTTTTGTTTTTATTTTGGGGCGGGATATCTAGCCCTCGTAGCAACAAGGGAGCAGGACATAATGATAAATACAGAACAAACACAGGATAAATATGGAATGTAAGCATAAACATGCATGCAGGTTCAGAAAAAGTTCAACATTAATTAATTTTGAGATATGATAAATTCAAAGCAAACACAGAAAATACACACATGTAATAGGTATTAGAAGTCCATGTATACATGTACATGTTTAACATGGTGTCTTTATTAATTATAGATGTATTTTATAAAATGTGCTGGAATGTCTCCATCTATTAAAGCTAGCCTGTTCCCAAACTGGGGTATATAGCCCTTTATGACCCTATGGTCATTCACAGTATTAATCCATCCTGTTCAATACAAAACTAATTACTTGTATAATTACTTGTACTAAACCTTCATGCCATTCATAAATCTGTAATCCACCAATATACTTAATGGAGATTAAGCTCTATGAAAGGGGATTTAGATATTAGACAGGCCCTTTGTGGTCATTCATGCTTTGTGAGATTGTGACCATTCTGTGAAATATGCTCTTTGAAGAACACTTCGAAGGACTGTGTCCTTTGTCATGAGTGGTGACCTTGAACCAATAAGAGAAAAGTCTTAGATCAGACCCCTTCCCCCTTTTAAAGTAATGACCAATAAGATGATCTGAGGAGAAGTCGAGTATGTATGTTTAATGAGGTATAAAAGTAGTTTGCATGAATATATTTTTCACCCTGTTCCAACGCAACTTGGTCTCCCCTACGTGTACCCCTGTCCTCCCATCTCCCTCAAGCTGTCCCTGAACTAAACTACTAATTGCTAGATAAAAAATGTACAAGTTTTTGGCCTCACAAAATTAAATAAGTACAGCGTTGTTCAAGAATTGTGGAAGGAAGCCAAGTCAGTTTAATCATCAAGTCGGGAATATTCAACTCAAATTATATGAAATACTTTGAGGGACCTTAATTTGAAAGTATCAGGAACTGATTTAAGAGATACATTGATGCCATCTAGGTTGCACGATCAGGAACCTCTACGTAGGTGTCATAGCATTTGCTGATGATATTGCTCTCCCTAGTAACAACCCAACAGAGCTCCAACAGATGCTTGAAGGTATAGACCAGTTTTGGAAATGCTGGGGCTGGTGAAGGACTGTCATTAAAGCAGATTGCTTGATAATACGACAGCACCAGACGAAAGCTGCTCAGCCTTCCCACTCAAGATGAGCTTGTAATGAGACCCCCAAACTACCAGCTACATGTACATGTATGGAAGCGCATGGTGCAGTCAGCAGTGATGCAAGCTTCTGAGTCCAGACAGCGTGTTGCCCTCACTATTACAGGACTTCTTTATCCCTTTGGACCAGAAAACCTAAACCAAAGGACAAGGATCTGTATCCTGGGCATATCGCCAACCCAAGATTGAGGCTAGCTATCACCATTCAGGCCCAGATTCAGGCCCAGACCTGCAAAGTCCTCCTGACCCAAGTCAGGCTTGTCAGGTTCGGGAAGGCAGCTGATGACTGCTGCCGTCTGTGTCGGGCAGAGTGAGAGGATGTTGAGCACCTTGTTGCAACTTGCCCAGCCCTATCATCTGTGCATCAAGGCCTTATTAAACGTATTAAGGATAACCTCAACACAAAACAGTTCGCACGACACTTTGAGTTTGTCCCCCTGAGTCATGTCGGGATTTTCATAAACCGGGTCCCGACGGCCTTGCACCGATCGGGACCCGGTGTCCCGAAATCAGCTCGCAGGATTTGTCACTTGCCTCTATACAAAGCGCATATCATCAGTATGTCCCTTAAAAGTGACCTTTTTTATCAGTCAAATAAATCAACACATGCATACCTCGGCACAGATCGGTATATTCTTCCATTTGACATTATTTTTATCCATGATTGGCGATGTTTAGTGCCATTATCGTGCCTCTAAAAGTAAAAAAACTGGAGCAAAAATAGAAAGACAACGATCGAGCCGCCATTTTGATTCATGCAGGTTGAATAAATCGGGTCAAAAAACATTAATGTTTGAATAATAAAACGGCTTTCTAAAAAGTACTCCTTTACAACATACCGATCGAATAATTTTTAAAAACAAAATAGATATTTTTTCTTTGATTTTGAACACCGCATGCTTCTTTTAAAAGCTGAAAATTACTTGGTAATCCGACAAGAAGTTTTGATACGGATAGCTGTTGCAAGGCAAGTTCAGACTAGTCTCGGAAAAATGCGCAGTGCTCCTTGTTAGCTGTAATGCGTGCCAGAACGAACCCAAACAAAGACGTGATTGTAACGAGAAAAAAATCATTAAAAACTACGAGAGCACAATTGGAAAGACAACTACTGCTCAAAATTACGATAATCAGATAAATAACTTGGACAAAGAATTCAATAATCGCCCAAGAAATGCCAAAGAAATTGTGATAATCGAGGAGTAACTATGGGTACATTTTTATCGCAAGGGGCTTGCTGCAAATACTCGAATCCTTTGTTATACTGCTTTTTACCGTAGAGGGCGTTATTTGGTTTCTAGCCTCGTGTTAGAACACGAGGCTAGAAACCAAATAACGTGTAATTCGGACATATCAGCAGGCCCATTCCGATAATGATTGTACCTATAGTAACTCCTTAAATATCACTATTTCTGTGGCTTTTCTTGGACAACTATTGTATTATTCCTCCAAGTTATGTATCTGCTTACGATAATTTTGAGTAGTTGTCTTTTCAATTGTGCTCTCGTAGTTTTTAATGATTTTTTCTCGTTACGATCACGTCTTAGTTTGGGTTCGTTCTGGCTCGGATTACAGCTAACTACGAGGAGCACTGCGCATTTTTCCGAGACTAGTCTGAACTTGCCTTGCAACAGCTATACGTATCGAAACTTCTTGTGATTGCCAAGTAATTTTCAGCTTTTAAAAGAAGCACGCGGTGTTCAAAATCAAAGAAATAATTTCCATTTTGTCTTTTAAAAATTATTTGATCGGTATGTTGTAAAGAAGTACTTTTTAGAAAGCCGTTTTATTATTCAAACATTAATGTTTCTTTCAACCTGATTTATTAATCCTGCCGAGAGACCCGGCCAGTACTAGCTAGCAGCTGGCAACAACAACCCCATGGGGCGAACTGCTTTGCAACCCAGATTTATATCAGGAGTTCGGATTGATTCAGGATGAGCTAGAATATGATTGGTAACAATTAAATACTTAAGTTTCAAGGTGGAATGATTTTAGTGGTGTGCAAAACTGCAATTTCTTACATATTTCATTATTTTTTTCGGAGCGTCGGTTCTCAAAAAACGAAACCGGGACCCGACGGCAACGGTCGGGTCCCGGTGTGATCGACCGTACCGACTCAAGCCTACCCTGCACTGTCCTTGGAGTAGGTGCTCTTTCTCCCTCCTGGACCCACCAGCAATAGTGACAAAACACAGCTGCATACACTTATCCTTTATTTTATACGCAATCTTTACACAACCCGTCGAAATCTACTTAACAACCTTTAAGGACCCCCAACGACCAATAGAAAGCCATCCATGGAACTTTGGCAGTCTCACAGTGCAGACGATCTCCGATCTTAGCGGAGGAAGGATACAAGAGAGATCGGTGGAACATATTGCAGATTCGTCGGCAAATAGGTACTACATATATTAACCATTTTCCAGTTTGGTGCTGTGTTTCTGAATTTTGATCCCGAGTTCCTGAATTTGATCCTGTGTTCCTGCTGTATATCCTGTTGTCCTGATCCCACACCTGTGCTCCCTATTCCGTTCCCGCCTCCGACATCGCCATCTCTCCGGTTACAGCACCCATAGCATCGTTGTCAGTCATTTCATCTCGTCTGTAAACGGCCGAATCAATACATCCACTCCAATCGCGAAAAGGTCTACCGCGCTGTATGTAAGTGGCCATGGTACTAACAATATTTCTAACTAACCTCCCTCTTCCAAACCCTTAGTGTCCCATTTATTTAGATTAACAAGTTAAGGCTTTTAAAGTATATTTTAGTTTAAGATGTATTTTGATTTAAATAAATGTTGAAGAAAAGACAGAATTCTTAAAGGGACTTGGTAACATTGTTTAGACAAGAGAAAAATTGTGCTAAGGAGGTGTCTTTAATGCTAGATGTACAATTTAAGATAATCTGAAAATTTGAGTGAATACAGACCGTTAATTATTAATGATAACAATGGGGAAAAACTGATCTGATTGTTCCTCAATTCTCCCAACTTTATTATTAACATTTCTTTACACTTTAGGTGAATGTAAATCGTCACAAAGCAATGAATTGGCTCTACAGTATATACCACTCCAGACATTTAAGTATTGACAGATTTTTAAAAGCTTGTCTTAATGTCTTATCTTCATTGAAATATGGTTCGGAAAATTCAAAAATGGTTGGGAGAATTGAATTTACTGTTAGAAGGTGTTGCATAGTGATGCCTTCAAAGAAAACCATAAATATCTTTGTGGTTTGAACAAAATTTCAGGATTTTTTGCATGTTAGAGGGTAAGTCACCTCAAACATTAACGCCCAAATACACTCTCATGGTGAGCACATTGTTTTATCACATGACTTCTTGACCTCCCACTGACTTGGGAGCATGCAGGTGTGGTCACCAAACTGTAATTTATGCTGGTATCAAACTCCACCCACATAGCTAGAGAAACTTCCTGATTCATTGGTCACTAATTTTGATCAGCTCATTGTTGGGTGTGTCATGGGTGTGTGTGTTACAAGTAACTAGCGCCTATAAGCATTTTTAGGTACCCATTTACACCTGGGTGGAGAGTGGCAAATGTAGGTTACCGTCTTGCCAAAGGACATTAGTGCCGCGGGGAACTTGAACCCGTACCTTGTGATCTGCAGTCGGGTGGCTTATCGACTAGTCCACAACACCTCTACTATGAATAGCAACCCTCTACTATTATGAATAGCCACCCTCTCCTCGTATTATTAGCAATTTTAATAGGGCTCCTAACAATTTAGAGGGGCTTTAAGTCTTTTTTAAGAGCATAAGCAGCTGGATGAGAGGAAAACAGCTTGAAGATTTAAGCAGAACAAATTTAACCTCTTACACTAGTTAAAGGGACTTGGTAACATTGTTCAGATGAGAGATAGTGGTTCTAAGGTAGTGACTTCAATGCTAGATGTACAATTAAAGATAATCTGAACATTTGAGTGAAAACGGACCATTATTCATGGTACAAATTGGGAAAAACTGATCTGATCGATTCCTTTATTCTCCCAACTAGGTCTAGATCTAGATCTATAGAACAATTTAGTTACATTTTAGGTGAATGGAAATCTCACAAAGCAATAAAATGGCTCTACATTCCATTCCAGACATTTAAGTGTTGACAGATTTTTTATAGCCTGTTTTATGTCTTTTTTTCATGGAAAAACGGTTGGGAAAATTCAAAAATGGTTGGGAGAATTTACTGTTAATCACTGTTAGAGGGTGCCTCACATCGACGCCTTCAAAGAAAACCATAGATATCTTCGTGGTTTGAGAATTTGTTCAGGATTTTTTGCCTGTCAGAGGGTTAGTACAGTAAAAGGAATATAGTAAGTAACATTTTATACAAAAATTAAGCAATTTTTTTCATCAACCTTCAACAATGTTACCAAGTCACTTTAATACGATTTTGCCACAATTTTCGCAATCTAAAAGTTGTTGCACATTTGCCATCTGACAGACATGTATGCATTGTATGCCAGACCTCTTCTCTCCCTAATCCACTTCCTAAAGTACTGCCACCTCGGTATTATCAAAGATTTTATTTCTTTTCATGCAGGTGAAGAACGATCATCAAAATGCTGGTCCAAACGCTCTCCAGAAATGGTTTACTTATGAGCAAGGTGCTCAGACATCAGTGCAATCGGCCTTGCCATTCCAAGCATCAGAGAGTTTCACAAACCATGTTGGCAGCCAGAAGATTTTCAGATCAGAGGTATGATGAATATGTTTATGGTAGACTACTGTAAAATTTGAAACTTCTGTGAATTTCTGGAGTGGTTGACATTCACAAAACTGTATTGCAGCAAAACATTAGAATCAGAATATATCATAACAGAAATCACTATCCTTAACCAAAGTACTTGAATTTGTTGTAGTTTCTCCATTTCATTCCTTCTTTACTTAATCTTCAGTTCTCATTCCTAGTTAATAGTGTATCTCAAAAATAATAAGGGGGGGTTTACTTTCTGTTGTTTAAAACTAATTATACAGAGCCAAGACAAGGGCTTTTTGTCTTGACTATAAATGGATTTAAGCATGCATGGCTCTAGTCCAGAATCTGCACGGTCCTTTATAATTTCCCGACACACTTGATTCAAGCCGTCGAAGGTGGCGTTATCAACAAACTCATAATTATGCTCACAAGCCGGGCGTCCTAATTTAATGATCACGCCATCATCGGCTGGTAGCAAGTAAGTAGGGAGAGGTAGTGTACGTTGGTGTGGTGGAGATCAAAATTAAATAGGCCAGAATCTGGACTAGCATGGCTCTTGTAGAAATTAAATGCAAGAAGCCTGAAGGCCCCTCCCCCCCCCCCAAAAAAAAGCCTTCTAAAGCTCTTTTGTTATTCTTGCCAGACCATCACTTGGCAATAGTATTAGTAGTTTATTTGTCGATTGGCTAATATGTAGAGATTTTATAGGTGAGCATCAACCTTTCTTCCTTCATTTATTCATTCTACCTCCCAAATAAGGCCTGTTTTCATCAGCTTGAGATAGCTGGATATTTGGCAATCTCAAGCTGATGAAAACAGGCCTATAGAGAGAGACCATTTCCATCTCATCCAGACAACACACTAATTCAGGAAAAGGTGAAATAGAAAACTTTATTTTTCTTGGAAAAGGTGATTAAAGTCAAAATATGTTTCCCATTTTCCCTTTTTTAATAGACATAAGATATGACAATGCAAATGGGACATTTTGAAAAAGAAAAAAAAAATGCTTTTAATTTTAAACGAATGTGTGTTTATAAGCATAACTGTTCCAAATAGCTCTTGCAGAATAACTTTAATCTTCTTCTATTTGGTATTAGTGTGAATGCACCTGTAGTGGCTGCAAAGTTCAGGTGGCAGGAATCTGGATTCAAAGGCCAAGAGGGCATTTTATGGGCTACAAATAAAGGAATGTGTGTTTATAACATAATGTTCCGAATAGCTCTTGCAGAATAACTTTAATCTTCAGCTATTTTTAGTAGTGTGAATGCACCTGTTGTGGCTGCAAAGTTCAGGGGGCAGGAATGTGGGGTCAAAGGCCAAGAGGGCATTTTTATGGGCTATAAAACTGTCAGGCCAGTGCTAGTGTATGCTGTGTGCATGTACAGGGTCACAGCTGGGTTACACATCACAAATGGTTGAGGGTTTGGCTGGGCCAGGGAGAAAGCCTGGAGACTGTACAGCCATACTCCATTTTGTTTCCTTTTCTATCTGGGCAGTGAGAGGGAATGGATGTGCTGTCTTGAGTCTCTCCCAGTTTTTTGTAGGTACACATCTACATGTACATCTAGGTATCTAGATTTTATACATACTTTAATTAATGCTCTTTGTTTGGGGCATGTGACTGAGCTACATGTATGTGATGAGTTAAAGAGTGTTTCTGGGCAATGAACAGGGATGAAAATGCATTCATGAGATTTTATGTGTCAGAAAGGAGAAGGTTTTTCATGTGATGTTGATTCTCCTAGTTTCTTGAAGATTTAATTGCATACACTTGTTTCCAATGTACATGCAGAATGCTCTTTGTTTGAAACATGTGACTTTGTGTTGAACTCAATTTTGTGCCTTTGAGATTTTATAATAACATGCAGCGTTAATTGTTGTTGGTTTTTATGCCCTTTTCCATCGTCGTTGGAATTATTTTTCGCCATGGCTTCTACCATGCTCCTTTAGGATGTTTTAGTTATGGAATACTTTTGTCATTGCAGATAATAAGGAGTTTAGAGAACATTATCAAGTGTGATTTATATTTCATTTTGTTTGATTAGATATCACAATTTTCTCCCATCTTGTACCATTTTGCTGATTTGAACATTGAATGTCAATTTGAAGTGAACTGTTGTGCAAGGCCCTCGCGTACACAGATATTGGCCCGACCTAGCGCCACGCGTTCTTTAAAAAAAAAAAAAAAAAAAAAAAAAAAAATCGAAATTTTGAAAAATCAGAATATTCAGGATTTTTCGTAAGGGTTGGCAGGTATGGTATTAAAAATTCATCAAATTACTTCTAATACTTATAAAAAAAAAAATTATTAAAAAAAAAAAAAATTCAAAAAAAAAAACAAAAAAAAAAATTACTTTTTTTTTTTTTTTTTTTTTGGGGGGGGGGGGTCAAATTTTCCCTCGGGTCGCGCCACGCGTTTTTAATTTCTTGGCGAGAGGCCTGCTGTTGTGAATGGAATCAATTTTTTGTTGTATGTTACAATGAACTGTTGCCAGTTTTTTTGCCACAAGAAATACACACTTGTATTAGGGACAGAAATGGGTATTTTAAAATTGCACTTAGGGATCTTTAAATGTATCAGAATTGCTTTATCCTTTAATTCCCAGTTGATTAATGTAAAAATCATCAAAATCGGCCAAGGGGCTGATTTTTGTCTCGCCTGCGTAGCAAAAAGCGAGACATAGGCGCCGCTTTTCCGGTGACGGCGACGGCGGCGGCGACGGCGGCGGCGGCGGCGACGGCGTCAACATCAAAAACTTAACCTAAGGTTAAGTTTTTGAATTTTTGATATAATTTTCAAAGTATAAGTTCTTAGTCAATGAAACTTTGACTATAGGGTAATCAAGTATCCCCAATCATGTGAGTAGAATTTCAGATCACAAAGTCAAGGTCAAAGGTCATTTCAGGTCAACAGACTTGGACTATGTTGTAGCATCATCATCGAAAACTTAACCTAAGGTTAAGTTTTTGAATTTTTGATATAATTTTGAAAGTATAAGTTCTTAGTCAATGAAACTTGGACTATAAGGTTATCAAGTCTCCCCAATCATGTGAGTAGAATTTCAGGTCACTAAGTTAAGGTCAAAGCTCATTTAAGGTCAACAAACTTAGACTTTGTTGTGGCATCAACATCAAGATTTTCAAAATGCTTCTTCTTCGTTATTTTTCAACCGATTTTGATTCTGATTGTTTCATATGATAGGGCTAGGAGGGGGATTCAAAATTTCTACACAGAATCGTGAAATTAATTATCTATGCTAATTTATGCAAATTTATTAGAAATCACACAAAAAGGCTTCTTCTCCTTCATTTCTCGACCGATTTTGATTTGGTTTGCTTTATATCGTAGAGCTAACTTTGGTACACTAAGCTTCTACACAGAATTTTGAAATTGTTCTCCATTAATTAATTATGGTCATTTATGCAAATTTATTCCAAAAATAACAAAAATTGCTTCTTTTCCCTCATTTCTTGACCGATTTTGATTTGGTTTGCCTTATCTGGTAGAGCTAAATTTGGAACACTAAACTTCTACACAGAATTGTGAGATTTTGCTCCATTGATTATTTATGGTACTTTATTATGCAAATGAAATGAAATTATGTCCCTTCCAGGGCATCAAATATTTATTTTTTGACCATTTCAAAAGTGTACCACATAAAATTTACGATATATTTTGTTGTTGCGAGATGCGGATGAGCGCTACGTCATTGATGTTCTGGTTTATCATATTGAATTGCGTTATGCAGGCGAGACCGCCGAGAGCGTTTCCCTTGTTTATGATTTTTTTTTTAAATTTCATGCATCGGTAATTTTCAATGGTATTTTTCAATGGAAAGTTTGGTCATATCCTAAGACAAAGGTAAGTCTTTTCATAGTGAAAGTTATGTAAACAAAAGAGTAAACAACTTCATACAAGAATATTTCTGATATAAAATGTGCTAGAGGTTTATTTCAAATGAAAACATGACTTACATTAGCAGACAAAACAGATGTCACTATTCAAAGACATTGTCATCAATTTATTATTCCGTGGTTGCCATGGAAACAAAGGAAAATAAACACATGTAAACAAAGGTAAATAACTTCGCCCGACAATGAGTTTTAAGTACAAAACTTCTTTTAATGTATTTATCATTATTCAGTTAGCAATATATAACAGTTTTGAAATGACAATATCAGTTCTCTTCTCGTAATTACAATTTATATTTGTTTACCACTTTCTTGTCTTATTCAGTGATGTAAACAAAAGAGTAAACAATTTGATTGTCGCGTAAATATGCTGTACGTTGATCAATTTCTTTCATTTCTTCTCTTAATAAATGATTGAATGGTTATATTTTTGTTGATGTCTTATGATTTGTACTAGATACTTTGAGTGGTACTGTAAATGCTGTGTAACTATTAAGTAAACAAACACATACTAAATTTCAAATACTTGCAAGTTGACTGTTACTTTACATGTACATGCATTTATAAGAAACGGGGTCTCATTAATGGAACAAACTTCCATATAATACATGCATAATTATACACTTGTACCTTTCTTTCTAAAGGCTTTCTAGTACAAGTACAGCATACATTTACTTAGTTTGGGGCTGCATCAGCAATGCAAACAAAAGAATAAATTCTATAAAAATAATTGTACATAGTCTTAACCTATTTTTGTATATGACCCCTAACTTTTTTTTTTTACTCTCTCTGCAGGCTAAGTAAAGAAAGGATTAATACCAGCTCTCTTCAAAGAACATCATTGATAATTATTACTTGAACTACAGTGCAGTATGCAGAAATGATTCACCTACCACCTCAAATTTTCTTTACTACATGTATAATTTAAATCATAACACAATTAATACACCATGCTTGTGAGAATTTTTTTTGTTTAATGTTCCATTTCTTCAGTTGCATTAACTAGACAGGTACACTTCCAGGTGATATCCCACTTTAGATGAATTCTGTTGATGAAAATAGAAAAGTACATGTAATTAAATTGATTTCATTTTTTTTTACTGAATTAATCAAATATACTGTAGGCCTATAATATACATTCATTTGTAAAACAGATTGAAAAAAAAATGAAAAAAATAAACTGAGGTCAACATGAAACCATCATCAAGAAGAAAAAAAATTGTTGACCATCTCCACAAAAGTAACCTCCCCAAAAAGTGAAGACAACAGTATCACGATGAAACTGGTTTGTGATCCCAAGAAATTTGATCGGGTGACAAGACAATAACTAACCTGAATTGAATTGAATTAAAACAATTATTGATCTAATTTATGTGAATGTGTGAAAAGGAAAGAAGAGCCAAATAGAATAAACTTTCAACATAAAAGTCTTTAGTCATAAGCCCCTCTTTAATCATAACTTTCAATATCATTCTGTCAGTTTCTTAAATTCAATTCAATTCCCGATTCGAATTCACCGTTATTAAGGGGAGTAAGTACACTACATGGAACAGCCGACCACACAAAATGAGCATGACCCATTCGCACAAAATGTATCTTCGATCTTTCGAGCACCCTCCCTACACGGCAGTCACAGCACACACCTCACACACTGCACTGCAATGATTCGGTCGCGGCAGTTACGGCGTACTGCGTTGCAATGAATCGGCCACGGCAGTCACTAGCTCACACCACACACACTGCACTGCAACTCACTTGCGATCGCATGCGCTACAAAACCAAACAAAATCATCGTTATTTTCTAGTAGAAAACTCTTTTGTCTACAAACTGATACCAAATTCATCAATATTCTTATAACATTTAATGGAAAAAACTAAGTTTAAAGTGGTACTTACCTCAAAAATGATCGTAATTTAGCAAATCTTCGTCGATTTTTAAGCTAGTTGTGGCTACTGTATTGCAGACAATTTTGGTATCCGATATATACCCCTACCTACCGCAATACAACGCGAAATCGTCTGAAATGGATACGAAGAAAATAGACTTCGCTTCGTCGATGGAAAACGAAGTTTTTGCGTGCAGACGGCAGATGCGCAGTTGCGTTGCGCAGTAGCCCGTTGCGGTCCCTACTTGTATGTCTTTTTCCTTGGAACACCTGTATTCAAATCCAGATGGTGAATTAATTCATCTCATCTAAAATTTGAATACCGGTAGAAGAGTTCTTTCCATGCTCCCTAGATGACTTCACACGTGACATCCACTTTGCCAATGAAAGATTGCCTTTTATTCTTTGATTGTTTTTTAAAGATGAACTTGAGTTCTGGTAAATATAGAAGAACAAAATTCTCACAAAATCCAACAAAACGTACTCGGTACACTGAATGTTCAAGATTACAAATAAATGACATTTGCCTTTAAAGGCAGACTTTACTACTTCAGCCAGAAGGGATTAGACCGCCCAGCGAGCCAGCGAGGTCACTGTGACAGGTGGCTATCTCATTAACTCAGCTCTCATTTAACATAAGAAAAAGAGGATCATGGGGGACCAACAGGCACCGATTGGGGAAGTTTTCTATATAGAGGGAGCAAGTAGCTACAAGTAGGACAGTGTGCCTTTAATACAAATTTGGTAGAAAATGTATAGTGGCTGAGTAATGCGCATAGAAAGACAGGAATATGCTTATTAAACATAGCTCACTATGGGCCAATGGGAGTTGAGGGTTTTTTCAGAAGATGGATGCCCAATAAAAAATACATGTAAGACCCCGTTCTCACTCACTTCCTAGACCAATCCACTGGATCTCTCCAGAGGTACGCTTCGTTTATATTCACTCACGAGCGATAATCAGTTAGACCACTCTTGTTGCTATTCGTATATCGCGAAGGAGCTAGACAGCCTGGACTACTACTGTTGCTGGGGTAGCAAAGGTCGGCGGGTCAAATGTTTGCAAGGAATTTCAAAGGGAATAGAGTGCTTCATCTTCTGCTATATTTTGTTTTTCCATCTTTCATCTTCTTTTTTATCTTTCAAATTTCTATTATTTATCATTTTCTCTCTCTGTCTTTCCTTATGTTAGTCCTTGTTTTTCCTTCAATTCTTATGTTATTCTCCTTTTCATATTCTATCTTTTTTTTCTTCTATCTTTCGTCATGATATTCTTTGTTTTCCTGCTATCATTTTCTCTTTCTATTTTTCTTATGTTATTCTTTGTTTTTCCATTTTTTATCTTTCTTCTATCTTTCCATTTACTATTCTTTATCATTTTCTCTTGCTGTCTTTCCTTATGTTATTCTTTGTTTCTTCCTTCTATCACCTTCTCTTATGTTATTCTTTGTTTTTATAATTCCATCATTTTCTCTTTCTGTCTTTCCTTGTGTTATTCTTTGTTTCTTTCTTCCATCACCTTCTCTCATGTTATTCATTGTTTTTTATCATTCTATCATTTTCTCTCCATCTTTATTCGCTGTTTTTGTTTTTGTCTCTTTCTCTCTTCAATACTTTCCCCGCTTAAAAACAGTCTCACTTCTGGCTGAAGATTTTCTGTGTATAACAGAAAATCCAATTATGTATTATTTTATCAATATTTGTCTTTAAACACATTTGTAGTATTTTCCTTATTTCATCCTTCTTCATTTCTCAATTTCATTTCTTATTTTGCAAAACGGATTTGGGAGGACTCTGCCCTCTGATATATACCAGTCACTGCCACTCCTATCCTATTTATAAACAAGTGTCAACTTAATTGCATTGACCCTGTACACTGCAATCCCCAGTGACTCTCTCTTACCCCCGGAATTGGTATCAATACCCTCTTTGTCTTCATCCTGCTTCGCAAGAAGGAACAGAACAACATTTTCTTTTTTCTTTGTTATCCTCACTTCTCTCTCTGACACTTCTCAAAGTTTTCTCATCAAGTCAACATGGAGGTCCATGTTTTGAGTGAGAACTTCATCTCTACACATTGTTTCCTGCATTCACTGGGAGCAAATTTCTTTTATCTCAATTCCAACCTCCTTCATCTCACTTGGAACATCTAATTTCTCTGCAATTCAGTCGGGGAACATTCCCAAAATATTGCTTGTGCTAGCCAATTATAGTTTTGTGATAAGTATCTGTGGTGATTTTATGAAATTCAACTTGAGGATTGTGCAATATTTGGAACATATATTTTGGAGGATTCATGCCTGGATATCTAATGTTGTGTTTGTGATCTGTGTATTTGTAGTTATTGCAATATCGAGAGGTACATAAATATATTAGGTGGTAAGACTTGTATTTAATCGTAATAACTTATTATTTTATTTTAGTGATATCATTCTGCTCAGTGCCCATTCCTGCTTCACATTTCTGGGGGGGGGGGATCTTTGCAGAAGTGTGTCTTAAATGTCATCTTCTTTCACATTATGATACAATTTAAGTGAAATTTTGCCATCAAATTTTTGTCAAATTTGGGGCTCCCAACAGTTCAAGGGGGCTTTAAAGTCTGGCTGTACTAGTTCAGCCAGAAGGGATTAGACCACACAGGGAGGTCACTGACAGGTGGATATCTCATTAACTCAGCTCTCAATTAACATTAAGAAAAAGAGGATGATGGGGGACCCACAGGTACCGATTGGGGAAGTTTTCTATAGAGAGGGAGTAAGTAGTTACAGGTAGTACACTGTGGCTTTTAATTAGAAACTGTACTTCCAATGCCTGGTATATGTTTCAGCATTTTGGAAGTCGAATATAGTGATGGTGGTGTCACTCATTTTCGAGAGGCAAAATGCCATCGTAGCAGAGCGAATAAAGGACTCATGTTTACGCTGAATATTTTCAAGAACATGTGCAGTACGAGGTTACAGATAAAGTTTAGTTCTGGTCATGCGATTGCATTGTGAAAGAAAATGTGTGGAATGGATCAGAAAAAGTGTGGAATGGATCAGAAAAAGTTGATCATGTAAGTCTTGGTGTGTACTGCAAGTCTGCAAGGTTCTGGAGTCATCAAAATCATAATAAATTTGGCCTAGTCTTGGTAAAGTAACAAGCACTGTACACAGAAAGATGTATATGGGACTACACAAATCGTGTCGTGGCTACTTACAGTACCTTGATTTCCTCATCTTTCTAGTTTCTATGATCATTACTCAGCCAGTATACATTGTCTACCAAAATTGTTTGGCAAATGACATTTTTTCGTATCTTGAACATTCAGTCTAAGTTTTGTTTGATTCTGTGAGAATTCATTTTCTTTTTTGACCAAAACTCAAGATTATCTTTACCGCTTCCACCTTGCAGGGCTATAAGTTTATCCTATGATGTCCATGAACCAAAGCACTCATCCGCCTCTGGGTCCCACCCATTACTTTTCCTACATGGTCTGTATGGATCTCGGAAGAACTGGGAGTCTTTGGGGAAACGCATGGCCTTCGAGCTCTCCAGGACAGTAAGTACAGGGGCCGGTTTCACAAAGCCTTTTTTCAATGACAAATGAGAAATATCAGTGACAAATCTGCTGATAACCAATCAGAAGCAAGGATTTCAGTAGCTTATAACAAAAAATGTTATTTGTCACTGATGACAAGTTTTGTGAAACGCCCCCCAGGTGTACAGCCTCAAATAGCTGCATGCATGTAATCAAATATGCAATCAAATATACATGTATATGCAATCAAATACATGCAGTCAAATACAAGTAGAATAGTCTGCACATTCCCAAAATGATGCAGTAATTTGAAGATTTTTTTTAAATTTTTTTTTTAGTATCCAGGTTGAACTTTGTGCAGTTAAGAATGATTTGCTTAATAATAATCAGGATTTGCACAAATTTCTTCTGCCCCTCCCCCTTGAAAATGATCATGTACTGTAATGTACCAATGTCCAAGGTCGGGGTGCGCACGCGCGTGAGTGAAGACCAGCTCTCAACATCGCTGTGATTTTCCTCATCAAAATACACTTTTCTGGTCTAGAATTCTATCCATAGACCATTAAATCTTATGTTCTTAAGTCTCTGGATCAACTTGAAGTAAAATTTGAGTCGATATTACTGTGAACTTTGGTGCAATTTGCCCCTTCATTTTTTGGAAGGGTGAGAGCCGGAGTTGGACTCGTGGACGCCATCTTAACACGTGTATTTTCTATGACCGCGTCTCACTCCGTAATGGAGGGCTAGCGTGTATCAAGCCGGCGTGGTAGGATCGGCACTGGTGGGTGTTGAGTGTTTTCCCCCTTGGTTGCGTGCTTTATATAGACCCATCATGTTTCCTTCAGGTACTGTGAGTATGCTATTACTTGTTATTTGTTTCTGCTCAATAGTGGATTCCAGCCAACTCCAATTTCAAGATGACTGGAATCGGGCGCAGTACCAAAATATCCCTGACCCATCCCTACCTACAGGGCAGGTGTTTGTACCATGTTACATGTCTGATTTGACTGACCAAACCAGCAAACTCAGAGTATCATTTAGTAGTCATTGCTGCCAACATGGGTCTGTCCTGCCATATCTTTCGATAAATAATATAGATCTAGATTTAAATGTCGATACAGTAGATTTAATACTAATAAACGTAACAATAACAGATCATTATTATGATGCCACTAACCAAACATCTGTGTGGAACATCATCATCGTGGAAAGTTTGAATGACAAGTATCATTTCCTACCTGGACCTAGATCTAGATCCACAGAATGTCACAAAAATAAAGACATCGATAGCACAGATTGTATAGAGTTCCTACAATACCTATTTTGGAACCTTATTACTAGCATAGATCTTGAACCAGGTATGCAAATACCCTTCAAGCACAGATACTTACCCCTATCTGTAGTTCTGTCATGCCAGAAAAACAAAATCATACAACATCCTGGCAAACAGGCTACCATGTACTTGTGCTTATTATTATTAATGCAATCTGGGGACTGTGAAACGAACCCTGGTCCCTCAAACAACGACTCTAGCTCAATTTTTCCGTGTATCTTATGCGACGACCCATGCACTTGGTCGCAGAGAGCAGTTCAATGCGACGAGTGTAACGGTTGGTATCATGCTCATTGTATGGATATGAATAGCAGTATGTACGAGGCATTGGGCGGGTCCAATGTTTCTTGGATTTGTTGTAACTGTGGTTTACCCAACGTCAGCACATCCTTTCTCTCCCAATGGTCCATAAATTTGTCAAACTCTTTCGCTAGTCTGGAAACACTGGATAGTGACAACGTGGCCTTAAGTCCACCTATCACTTCTTCATCACCTAAAGCTGCTACCGGCAGGTCAAAGAAATGCTCTAAAACTAAAAGAACTTCAAACAAAGGAAGGAATCCCACCAAACCTAAGTTCAGCAGACCTTTAAAGGTACTGGTAATCAATTTTGGTAGTATCAAGAACAAAGTTGCTGATCTCGCAGCTTGTCTGGAATTCAATAATCCAGATATAGTATTAGGATCTGAGACATGGCTAAACCCCTCGATCAAAAATGAAGAAATTTTTCCTAACAGATACACAGTCGTCAGGAAAGACAGAATAGACTCACATGGGGGTGTACTTGTTGCCTTTAAGAGCGACTTAGTTGGAACCCATAGAATGGACCTCGACACAGATTGCGAGGTTGTTTGGGTCCAGATTCAGCTGGTAGGATGTAAGTCATTACTGGTAGGTGCCTTTTACAGACCACCAGATAAAAGGGAAAATCAGTATTTGAATGAGTTGCAAACTTCCCTGTCTAGAATTAAAGGTAAACACAAAGACAACATCTGGATTGGTGGTGACTTCAATCTAGGTGATATACAATGGGACTCCCAAAACGTACGTCCTAACCCACAGGTTACGAAAGTATGTCATCAAATGATTGACTTGGCAAACGATCATAACTTACAACAAATAGTTACTGATCCTACAAGACAATCAAACATACTCGATCTTTTCTTCACCAACAATCCTACCCTAGTCGAAAAATCTACCATCCTACCTGGGATAAGTGATCATGACGGGATTCCCATGCTTGTTATAAACACATCACCAAAAATCTCCAAACCTAAACCACGTCGTGTTTACCTGTATGCCAAAGCAGACAAAACAGGAATGAAAACAGAATTGAACAATTTTGGTGAGGAATTCTGTGCTAAAATATCAAACACTGAGTCTGTTGAGCATTTATGGAACGTCTTCAAGACTCGACTGAAGAACATTATGGATAATTTCATTCCTACTAAGGTTATTAGTAAACAGAACAAAACCCCTTGGATAACCCCAAAAATCAAGCGAATGCATAGACGCAAACAACGGGCCTATAACAAGGCCAGAAATTCAGGAAACGATAATGACTGGGAGAGTTTCAGAGAAATCAGAAAAGAGACCCATAAGTTGACCAGATCTGCTTACAGAAAACACATTAGAGATTTTTGTCTGGAATCAAAAAAACAGTTCTGGTCTTTCGTCAAAAGCCTCAGGAAGGACTCCTCCGGAGTACCCGCCTTAAAAGAAAAGGGTGTCCTCACATCAGAGGAAAAGCAGAAGGCTGAGATACTCAATGAATATTTCCGCTCAGTCTTCACTACAGAAAACCTACAAACCATTCCTAATCTTCCTCAATCTAATATCCTTGGTATAAATAATATAATCATTCATACTCCAGGGATCGAGAAACTCTTGAAGAACTTAGATCCAAAAAAAGCTTCCGGGGTCGACGAGATCTCCCCCCGTATACTAAAAGAGTTTTCTCAAGAATTGGCACCACTTCTTTCCAAAATCTTCCAAGCATCTCTTGATACAGGCATCTTACCTGAAGACTGGCGTAAAGCCAATATCACACCTATTCACAAAAAGGGTGATAGAACCAAACCAGAAAACTACAGACCAATATCTCTCACTTCTGTATGCTGTAAACTATTAGAACATGTTGTACACTCTCATATAATGAACCATCTTGAGTCGTACAACGTACTCAGTAAATACCAACACGGATTCAGGAAAGGTCATTCCTGTGAATCACAGCTAATCCAAACCATGCACGACCTTACCCTTTCTCTCGACAAACGGACCCAGACTGACATGATTGTTACTGACTTTTCTAAAGCGTTCGACACTGTGCCCCATCATCGTCTCATCCTTAAACTTAATCAGTACGGTATCAATGGGAAAACCAACAGGTGGATCTCATCCTTCTTACAAGATAGGCACCAACGGGTAATATTGGGGGGAGAACATTCACAGTGGGTTAGGGTAAAGTCGGGCGTTCCTCAAGGGACAGTGCTCGGACCTTTACTCTTTCTAATCTACGTTAACGACATACCAGACGAGTTATCCTCGACTGTACGACTATACGCTGACGACTGTATCTTATACTCTGGCATCAAAACTCAACTCGACGCTACCAGACTACAGGACGACCTTGACAGACTTTCTGCATGGGTGGATAAGTGGCAAATGCAACTAAACCCCCAAAAATGTCATGTTCTTAGATTTAACGCTTCTAGATCCCCTGTAATAACCAAGTACTCCATTGGAGGTACCGTATTACAGGAAACCCCCTCTCACTCGTACCTTGGGGTAGAGATCTCCAATGATCTAAAGTGGGATAAACACATTTCTAACATAACATCATCTGCAAATAAGGTCAATGGATTCATCCGTAGAAACCTTATATCATGTACTAAACAAACTAAATCCTTAGCTTACACAACCCTAGTCCGTCCAATTGTAGAATATAGTTCTAGTGTCTGGGACCCATATACCAAAGAACATACGCAGGAAATAGGCAAGGTTCAAAGAAGGGCAGCCAGAATGGTATGCAATGACTACAGGCAAACTACCAGCGCGACAAAACTAATGGTGGGGTTAGAATGGGACTTGCTTTCTATTCGAAGGAAAGTTTCGAGGGTCTGTATATTGCACAAAGCCTTGGGGGGGCACTTGGCCCTGCCGGTGTCGGACTACCTGCGTCCAGCTACACGAGCCACCAGACGTACCTCAGGAAACTCCTTTATCCAATACTCCACCCGCACCAATTGTTTTAAACACTCCTACATTCCACGTACCATCAAGGACTGGAACTCACTACCCTCAGACATCCAAAGGACCACGAACATTGACACCTTCAAACTCCAAGCAACCAACTTTTTCCGCAACCAAGACTCAAGCAATAAGAACTAAACAAGCACAGTGCGCACCCCCCATCCTCCTCGCTTGGTTCCTTACGGAACGTTGAGGAGTATACCCGAAGAAGAAGAAGAAGAATAATGATAATTATAGCTGTGAGTATTAAAGTCTCTGTTGGCTTAGTTTATTTGAGATGCTCAGACTAACTACTGACTGGTTTGAAGTGTAATGGGTTTTTTAAATCATCAAATTAAGTAAAGGGAATATGAGAAGGTGTAACAAATTAATTTGAAAAAATTTATCAAATCAAACTGCATTCATTCACCTGTCATGAGTTAGGAATAAATTAAACTAAGGCTGCATAGGTGCTCTTATGTCAGACATACCACTCAAAAGCTTTGGGGATGTCACTGTGTACCATTTAAGGAGAGCAAAGTATTAAATCTTATTATATTGCTGTTTCTTTTACGATAACAAATTTTCCTAAAAGAAACTTTACCTGACATTCTATAGGTGAAGGGTTAAGGAGTATGAAAAAAAAACAGAATCCAAGTCGTACGAAGGTTCCATACCCACCCTGTAAGCGATTATCCGTGTGTCTAACTGCACTCAACAAGTCGTTTTTAATTTTTACCATGAGTGTATTTAAATTGCAATATCTCTTCATAGAAGTAATTTTCAAAGTTCATAATACATGGAGAGGAAAACATGGTGATTGGTACACTTTAATCATTCATGTTCTAACCCTTTATCATAGATTGTGACCATCGATGCTCGTAACCATGGCCAGAGCAGCCATTCATCCACCATGAGCTATGAAGCGATGGCCAACGATGTCTTGACTCTGATGGAGCTTGACCTCATGACTGACCGATGCGACCTCATAGGTCACAGTATGGGAGGTCGCACAGCAATGGCCCTAGCAATGTCTCATGTAGGTCAACAACGTTTTTTGCTCATTCATTGTTGCAATGGCAGATAATCAACTTAACATGTTTTGGGGTAGTCAATGGCAACTTTTATTGCAAGAAGTAAGATGAAGATTTGAATACAATTGTAAGCTGGGCCCCATATCACAAAGCTTTAATGCCCCTCTAAAGTGTTGGGTGCCCCAAAATCGCCAAAAATTTAATGGCAAAATTTCACTTAAATTGTATCAATATGTGAAAGAGAATGTCATTTAAGACACACTTCTCAAAGATTTTCCCCCAAAAAAATGTGTTTGAAGCCAGATATTGATAAAAGATTACATAAATTGGATTTTTCTGTTGTACATAGAAAACCTAAATTGTGTATTCTTTCATCAATATTCGACTTCAAACGCATTTGTTTTGAAAATCCTTGCAGAAATGTGTCTTCATCATCCTCTTGCATTTGTCCAAGTCTAAGCAGTGCATCAGCAACATGTTCCCCTGAAACAAGCAATTGTTCTAGTGATTTCGAAAAACAAACTCGTTCTTACGTTACATCACCAATCAGATGAACCTCTTGATACCTCAGTCACACCGCCAAACCAACTTTAGACCGACTCTGAATCGAACCAATTTTTTGCCATAGTCGTAATGCAGAGCTGCCAACCATTCCGTTTTTGCTGGAATTACTCCGTTTTTTCCTCCAAATTACGGTATTACGTTTTTTCTTCATAAAATATGTTTTTTAATAATTTTTTTAATATATTTTTTTTTTTTTTTTTTTTTTTTTTTTTATTATTTTTTTTTTTACATACCGGTACCGCACGTCAAACAACTGCCCTAAAATGGTGATTTGATCACAAATTCAATAGAAAACTAGTTTTAAAACGTACTTAAAGAGAAAAATATTCTCAAAAAAAATGAAATGCCGATAATACCAAAATAACCATCAAAAAAATTACCTGCTTGTATGGAAAAAACAGCATGATGAATGAACATTTCTGCATTGGAAGTGTGTCGCGCGTGGTTGTAAGTTTTGTTTTTATGAATTCCTTTTTGGGGCTTGAAATTCCTTTTTTTTTGCCATCATGATTCCTTTTTTTGGTCGCACAAGGTTGGCAGCTCTGGTAATGTTATATTTCTGTTTGGTCTGTTGACGGTCTGATGTCGGTCTTGTCGGTGTGACTAAGGTATCGGTGATCTATTAATCTCAGAATGTTTACAGTCATCTATCATTGCTTTGTTCTATCTAGCCGGAAGTCCTGAACAAGCTAGTGGTCGTTGATGTCAGCCACATACCTGTGAAGTTGAGCGATGATGTCACACAAGCAGCCGATTACGTTCAAATCATGCGGGATGCCAAGCTTGATAACTTTGTGTCTTTGAGTCAGACTAAGAGGGATTTGGGCACACAGCTACAAACTGCAATTCCAGTAAGATTTACTGTTACTCTTTTGCAAATAATTTGATGAAGTGTAAAGTCTATCAGTTTGGGAAAAACAGACTCCAACCAATGATGATGATGATTGGTGATCAGTGGTGTGATGTGAGAACATTGTTGAAATGCCAAGCTCTTTGTACATGTACTTCACCTGGGTGATGATGGACAAATGTAGATTAAAGTTTTGCCAAAGGACGTTAGTGCTATGTCAGGGATTCAAGCCCTGTACCTCATTGTTCACTGTCTGGGGACTTAATGTATCCATTACACCACAACACCTCTTATTGCCACACCTCTTAATGCCACCTCGATGGACCACATCTTGCAGTACGGCGAAACGGGTTGCACAGATGAAGACTTGGCCCTTGTAAATGAGATGACCATCGCAGCCATTGGGGGTTAGAAGAACTTAATTTAATTTCATTTATTTTAGGACCTTTACATTAATCTTGATCTAAGGAGATACGAACGAATGAACTTCTAATTTCAATTACGTCCAATTTTGCAGAATGTTGCAGTGCGGAACTTCTTGCTGACCAACCTGGTCCAGGAGGAGGGACGTCTGAGGTGGAGGGTCAACCTGGATGCCCTGGAGGCTAACATGGAGCATCTCAGACGGCTCCACCTACAACCAGGAGCATGCTTTACCGGAGACACGCTCTTTGTAGGAGGAGCCAATTCAACCTACCTCAGGTACAAACATTATTTGTGACTTTATCCTGGGTTTTTTATTCAAAAATGTTGTTGATTCGTATTAAAATAGATTTTAGCAAGAGAAGCACGAGATTTCTACATAAAGACAGAAGTGTATACAGTAGGCTTGCGGATGCACCATGTGAGAGAGAGGTGGATTGAGGAGTATTGAAAAGTGTTGTAGTTTATGTTATTCATGGTTTGTGTGATATAAGGCTGTAACTTCAATTTACAGATTTTTTAAATGCGAGATATGAATATGCATTCGTATTCCATGTTTTAGAAAGAGAGAAGATGGAAATAATTTATTGTTTAATTTTCTCTGCACTACAGATAAGATTAATTATCTTCCATCTTGTTGTATATCTATATAAATTTCTTTGTCCATCTTTGTCATTGTCTTTCTTCACTCCTTCTTTCAATCCCCCTTCCTTCCATCATCTCTCTCCCTCCCTCCCTCTATTTACATGTTACATCTTCACTCCCTCTTTCTCTTTCTCTCTCTGTCTCCCCCTCTCTCTGTCTCCCTCTCTGTCTCTCTCTCTTTCTCCTCTCTCCTCTCGTTGTCTCTCTCTCTCCCTCCCTCTCCCCCTCTCTCTCTCTCCACCTCTCTCTCACTCTCTATCTCTCTCCCTCTCCCCTTCTTTTCCTCCCTCTCCCCTTCTTTTCCTCCCTCTCCCCTTCTTTTCCTCCCTCTCCCCTTCTTTTCCTCCCTCTCCCCTTCTTTTCCTCCCTCTCCCCTTCTTTTCCTCCCTCTCCCCTTCTTTTCCTCCCTCTCCTCTTCTTTTCCTCCCTCTCCCCTTCTTTTCCTCCCTCTCCCCTTCTTTTCCTCCCTCTCCCCTTCTTTTCCTCCCTCTCCTCTTCTTTTCCTCCCTCTCCTCTTCTTTCCCTCCCTCTCCGAAATCCAGACCCGAAGACTACCCAGAGATCAAGACCTTCTTCCCGAATGCCAGCTTTGCGTCCATTGAGGGAGCCGGTCACTGGGTCCACTCAGAGAAACCTGCCGAGTTCCTGAACGCCATTCTTCCATTCCTCAGGGATTCTTCATGACACCCAAGGAATGATGTTTGAGCATCAACCTGCTTTTTTTTCCTGCTGAAAACAAGAAAGGGTAAAATGTTAAAAAGTCAAAATGTATGCCATTATTAAAACCTCTCTTTCCTTCGAGCTGCTTGCTGTATTGAGACTAACTAGAAACGGGTATCTTTGTTGTGAGGACATTGTGAGAACATTTCATGCCAAATTTATTGTTTGCCATCGGCAGCATTTTCTTTTCCTTTGGCTGCAAATGGCGCCCAAGAAGGGGAGTGCATAATGCTGCATTGTGGCTAATGAGTACCTTTACTGATAAGACATGTCATGCCAAATGTTATACTATACAAAGCACCATCGTTCAGGATTTAGCCATTTGAAAAATGTATTTATGACCATTGTTAAAAATCTAGGGGTCACAGAAGGGGTTAGCTGTACTTAGCTGATTGTAAAAATCACTGACTTGTCTAAAGAGGGCTAGATAGTTTCTAGATTCTCTCAGAGTCACCCATACTCTTTAAACTAACACTGTTTTGGTAAAATTAACAATATGCTGCATATATATTTGTGTTAAGCAATATGTACATGTAAGTCTTTGTAAAAGAATGTGATGCTTGTATATGTATCTACCTCCTTACTTTGATGCATGTTCAAATCTTGAAAGCACAAAATATATGACACACTTAAAGAGTTATTTGTAAATGATTTTAAAGGCAAAGTGGAGTTCTGGGTCAGTTCAAAAAGTTCTTATTTCAATAGACTCTGTCATCTTTAATGAAAAGATGGGGAGTACTAATGCTGTACGATATCACCGCTCCCGCTGCCCCAAACGCTCTACTTGAAGCTACTTGGGTTAGACCCAATAATTTGGACCGAGAGGAGAGAGAGTTTAAATTATTTGTTGCAATGTGTTCTCTTGAACTTCAGCCATTTTAGCTCGAACAGCTTTCTTAACAATGGATGGCTCGTATTAGCTGAAAGAGACGATATATGTGCTTACTTTTTTTTTCATGGCTAAAGCTAGCTCGGCACAGCGCAGCGCGAATAGCTCGACGTATTACGTCGTGCGCGCCGTGCACTGATGCACAGACGTGCCGCAGCCATGGGCTGGTCCTAAGCCTAGCTTTCATCAGTGGAAAACAAAAACAATAACAAGCAGTGAGATAACTTATTTGTGACATCTAATACTTTTTATCATTGAATGATGCAAATTATCAGAGCAATAAACAATGATCAAGAAATCGTTTATCATTTACAGCATTCATTGATATATATTGATCAATACAAATTAGTATATATTTTCTATGAAATGATAAATACAAAATGATAAACTAGAGATGTTTAGGGTCTGGGGGCAGCTATCCCATTGTTGTCTGTCAGTGCATGCAAATAGTCTGAATTATGGATTGGGTCTGACAGTTGGGAACACATAATCTGCTCAAAACCAATCTCAGGGAGTATTTCATCATTTTCATCGTTTTCATTGATGAAGTTCACTGATGGTTTTGTCAGCGTTTTGTTTCCCTTGCTCTTGAGCAGCCGTGATTTCCCTAGAGCTTTTGAGCTTTTTTAGGTGCGTGATGTGTTTTCTATCATGAGACGCTTTCCTAAAGCACGGCTTCAATCTATTGAAGTAATCGACGTCAGGTCATCTGCCAGCACGTAGAGACCTCTATACTGGTGCATGGTCATCCAAGCTCGGTCGAACAGCAAAAGTAATTTGCTGTCCTGGCAAGGTCGCCAGAAATGTTACCCCGGTCCGGGGGTAAATGGTATAAATTCTGAAAAGAAATGAAGAGGCTGGTCAGAATAGGTGTTTACTGTGAAGTATCATGTATAGAACTGATGCTATCAGGCAGGAACCACTGACAAACGCCTTCGATTTAGTTTCATTTTTGGAAGAGGGCACAATATGGGTCACCTCTTCTTGGAAACAGGAGTTCGAGTGAAAGATGTTTTTTTTTAACTCAATTTCTTGTTAAATGGGTTTTGAATGGGCCCATGAAGTGTAGATGTGATTTTCAGCGTCATTTTTATACATGTAGCTGAAGTATGACTTCATCAACCCTGACCAACACTGATGACCTCATCACTGCCATTTGTATTTATTTTTGTCAATTACATATTGTATGATAACTCCAGAACGGAATATCATAACAAGGTTATACATATGGCATGATGAATGTTATTTTCATAAAATAAATAATAAATACACACGTACATGTATGGGCGCATATTCACAGTAGCATGCGCCTAATATTCTTGAAGTTGTTTGTTTCTGGGTTTCTTTCCCAGTGTTTTTCAGATTTTTTCCAGATTTTATTCAATTTTATTTCAGGCTTTATTTGGATGAATCGTTGAAAGATACATGTAGTGATCAACAGCTGTGATGAATTCTTTTGAAATATGAACATGTAATGTTTTTCTTTGCTTTTGGAAACATCGTTTTGGTGCCTTCGCAAATATTACTTTCACAAGCAGCTCTAGGGCAAGTAGGTCTCTAGCAACATCTGAATGCACGTTATTGCAATAAACGCGCATGAGATCCGATGCACCGATCTCTAAGACTATTCCATGGATAAAGGGTTCTCCACCACTCCTCGTTCTCAATTCAAATGGTTCGCAAACACAAACTTTTATGACAGCAGGCATGATTGATAATTATTCGGTTTAATTATCAAAAGAAAAGAAAAGTCTCAGTAGACTGCTCTGTGACAACAATTTCATCCCTGTCGATGACTTGTCGCACATCCACTTTACAAGTGCAAAATGTATCTACAACATTCTGAACATCTTTCTTTGCCATTTTTTTCCCTTCAGGAAATGCACAGTGGCTTTGTCTTTGGAAGTAATTGCCACCACTATCCCAACAGAGGCCTTCCTCCCATATAGGACAGCAATCCACTCTCCTGGCTTGCATGTGTCCCTGTTGGACATTTTAGTCTGACAAGGGAATACAAAATTCATACAGTTTTGGCTAAACAAAGAAGCTGTTAATATATATTAAACAATTAAACAGCTCTGTTTTGATAGAATAGTTGCTTTCTTGATTACTGATGTCTCCTTCAAACCATCAATCATCAACAAATAATAATACTGCACATGTCACAACTGTGGTGCCTTACATACACGTCTACAGCTTGATACAAATCACACAACAAAACACACAGATGATAATGCTAAATATTGGTTAACTTGTGGGATTTTGCCGTTCTGAGGTGTACAACAAATTTCCACTCACCTATAATCTTCTCAGATATTCTGACTTCTCTCGTTAAAAGGTAAAGGATCCTGACTCCAATATATCATTCTACAGATCACAATTATATCAAAGGGGTTGCAGGTGGAGAGGTTGCAGGTGGGGATTGATCATACATCAGATGCCATCTGACGACTTGGAAAGTCATATCGTGCAACAAATCCACTAAATGAAAACTCAACATTGCAATCTTGTACGATTTTCTTAACCATTGCATCTGAAAATCCAGTGACCAAGTCCTCTCCACAATAAATGTGTCCTTCAGTTACAAGTTTTGTAGTCTTCTAACGCATTTTCAAGGTGATCTACTTTAGCAGGCGAAGGGATATTGGCCCTTGAAATTCTAATACATGTTGCAAGCCCCTTTCAAGGTTTGTTGCCTTAGCACTACAAGTATCACCGTTGCATTTGCAGGCATCGGTGCAAACATCGCAGCAGTCATGGCCGTCTATGGTCCATGTGGAGTTCCAAACACCTCCCTTATAATCTCCCTGCGACGACGAATTCCTTGCAAGAAGTCACTCATGCTCTGTTAAAGTGCTCCTTCCTACATTATCGCCAGGATACAACAAAGAAATTGCAATGCTGGGCGTGTTGTCTCTCCCAATCCTTCCGCTCATTTGCATGTAGTCTTCCATGTTTACAGTGCGGCCAAAAATAATAGTTTGACAAAGTTCCTTGCAGTCAACTCCCATGCCGTAAGCAATTGTCGCTATTAACAACCTTATCTCCTCTTAAGCATCTGAAAAGCTGTTGACAATTGTCTCCTGCACGTCTCTCTCAGTGTTTGTATGGAACATATTCACAAGTATCTGATTTTTGGGAAGGTGGTGTAGGAACGTGGAGTACAATTCGCTGACAATCTTGCGTGAACTGGAATAGATTATTGTATGCTCTGTAGCCACTCCATATTTTATGATGTCATCGGCCATCCATTTGAATAGATGATCAAGGTTCTTCGTTTTAGATTTCATAACGATGTGCTTGACGTTCTGCCTCTCTGGCGATTGGTCTATCAAGACAAACTTTTCTCAGTCCCAAATTATCTGAAACATCCCGTCGTATCTCTTTGGGGATTTCCAAGTGATAAAGGGAAGGGAGGATTGGGTCTTTTTATACTAAACTAGCAATCTGTCCAGCTGTCTGGCTCGCACCTCCGGTCCAACAAATTCCTTATTAATGTCCTGAATTTCTTTTTCCATCCCATAATACTTTTTGTCACCTGATCCACAACCACTGTCAACTTCTTGATTGACAGGGCAAAAACTTCTTTCATTGGTCAAAACTTTCTAGCCCAAAACCCTAAAGATCTCTTTTACTACTTTTACTTTCTGATTGGTCAGCTGAAGGGGCAGTCCTTATCCCATTCAGCGTGGGTATGCTAGATTCACTCATTGGAATATTCTCGAGATACCAGTGACGGCTCAGGCTCTAGAGTATCAATTAACTACCAATATCTAATGCCCACGCCACGCCGTCTTCTATTATAATAAAATAATAGAATCGAGCTCCGCGTAAAATCTGTTTTTTGTATTGGTCCGCTAGCTATATGACTTCCACTCAGGGTGGGGGTTAGTCTCAAATAGACCACTGTATCAGTGTATGAAATTATATTATTAAAATATAAAATACAAAGAGACAAATCCAGAAATAAAGTGCTTGGACACGATTTAGATTACGATGTCACTTGGCAATTATTTAATTAATATGAATGACAAATCTCATCCATCCAATCAGAATAACAGAAATAATACAACTTATATATAAATGTTGCAATAAATATAATTGCAAGGTATTCTTAAGAGTTAAAGGGCGACTTATTTCTTACTTAATTAATTACAGTCTAATGGGGAAGGGATGGGATAGGTTAAGGGAAATGAGGTTAGTAATTATGGCCACTTAGCTCGCTGATATTTTGATCGCGGACTTGACTTGGAGCGGGATGAGACTGGGACGAACTTGTGTAGCACCGGACTTTCTTGGGTGGGGAGAGGATCATTAATTTAGTTAAGTTCCCCACCTGTCATAATCAAACACACATACAAGAGCACTATTCATACAAAGATAGTTACTTGTTTCTATATTCATAACAGGTTTTCCATAAATGCTCGCATTTGCTGGACAAGGACAAGCTTAAAATCTGCATTAAGCGGTTCACCAGGATGGTGATAGCCAAGTTTATTGGGACCTATAATACATGTAGATTATCATCATAGTCATCACTCTCAGCAGGCCCAGATGAACATTCTTGACGAAAGCTCATCTCTTATGACCTACCTTTAGATTTCTGTCGGGTGATGGGTGTCTTTCTGAGGAGTTGAGTCACCTCCCTCTGGTTCTGATACCTGTTGCCCATTATGGCAACAAGAGGTTCTAATGGAGGACCTTGAGTGCAAGGTCACTACCCACCATTTGTACACGGTACACAGGCGAGTCATCCATCTTAGACAGAACCACATACACATCATCACCCCACCTATTTGCTAGCCAAGTCGTGAAATTGTCTCCCAGTCCACTTCCCCTTGCTTCATGGGCTCCTTTTCAGAAAAGAGCCCAAGCCTTGGCAAGCGGATCTGGGATGGCTCGGAATGGGGGACACTTTGAGAAGGTTGTGCACTACTACCCCTAACTAAGTTGTTCAACTGGGTTCGAGTAATGCCAGCCTCACTGAGGAAAGTACTAAATGTGTCTGAGGTTGGGACAGGTGAATCTTCCTGGACCACAGAGGCTGAAACACGGCGGAATCTACATCTACCTCAGACATGATTAAACAAAAATTAAACAGATAGTGAGCAGAAGAGGAGGGATCAGTGGGCAAGTATAAGGTATACACAAGAAAATTATCTACCCTAATTATCTATCAAGTCAAATGGTCAAATCGATGAAATAAAAAGACCAAAACTCTACACGAAAGTAATGTATTACTAAATTGTAATCCGTAGCATGGAATAAAACAAAAGAAGTAAAACCGACGACAAGAACAAGAAAGTAATGTCGTAAATAAAGAGAAGTGGAACCAATCAAACAGTTCCGTCAAAACCTATTAGATGATTGATTGATAGACCAATATTCGATTTGGAATAGTCTATATACCCTAATTAATCAGTACAGAAATGAACCAAAAGTGAGCGATCTAACAACAACAAAAACAAAACAGCGTACTATGTGCTCCTACTTCGTATCTTCTTATTTAAACAACTGATGGTGCAGAGAAAGGATTAAATCCAACAACAAACAACAGAACAAACCAAAACTATATCAGTATGTATTGTCCCTAAGGTATTTCCACACAATACCTATAAGTTCAAAAACCTACTCTTACCTCACCGTCTAATAAGAAGATACTCAAAAGGATTGTATCACCGCTTTGGTCATGATCAATTAAAACTTAACAATTGATATGACATAACAGTGATGAATACTAACAAAAATAAAACCTCGCTCTGCTACCAATTGTAGCACCGAACTTTCTTGGGTGAGGAGAGGTTCATTAATTTATCTAGCGCAGCGGAATTTAGTTAAGTTCCCCACCTGTCGGTTCCACAGAAACAAGTTTATATCAAACAATTACAGCACACACACACATTCATACTCAATCAACACAAATCTAGTCTATCTCGGAATAAACTAGAGTACTAGGCAATATAAAGGAAATGTATAAGTTCCTTTATTAATGAGTAATACAAAGCATATTTACAATATATTTACAAGAATCTGTAGCTCCTGGTTACATTACATTAACTTCATGGCAATAAGTTGAGATATTATCTCTATGGCTTAAAACAAAACTAAGTTTGACAAATTACAGAGGGTCTCAGGTTGACAGGGGTGTCATGAGGTGACGACCTTTAGCCTGATCTGAAAGGGCAGGGAAAAACAGAAGTTAGTGAAGACTGATGTTTCGAGGATGCCTCCTCCCCATCTTTGCAATAGCGAAAGAGGAAGATGCCTCAAGAAAATCTTGGATGTTGGTATATCGGATATACCATTATTATAGGAAGGGGGTCTGAATAGTAATAATTGGTTGTGGTTGTTGATCCTTGAGTCATTTATACAGCAATATAAGACATTGAATATATATCATAAGCAAAGTCATGCAAAGTGATAAAAAAGAGAATTAACAGATAACATACAAATATGAAATATACTTTTATCTTAAAAGCGTTCTACCCCTATAGCAATTAATATGGAGCAGTCCAAGAAGTTCCAAGAAGTTTCGCCCTATAGGCCCTATAGGTTAAAAGGTGGAACCTCTGGCAAGACTCACTCACAAGAAATATTTGCTAATATAAACAATTTGCTTTCGCCACAAAGTTACACAAAACTCTCTCCTATCGATCACTATTTTATGTATAGCTATTCATGCCATACTTTAAAGGGGTTAATCCCTTTTTACTTATGTGGCACCAAAGAGAGGCTACACTTGGACGAGACTTGACTTGGCGGGAACGAAGCTGGACGGGAATTGGGGGGAACGAAGCTGGACGTGACTTGGCGGGACTTGATGGGTACGGGAATGAAGCTGGACGTTACTTTTTACTAAACTGGATATCGTTATTTATACTGTTGAACAGAAACTTTCCCAAATGACTGGAACTGAAGTTGACATTGAGTTGACTTTAAAATACGGAAGGTGTATTTTAGAATTTGCTCAATCTCTCGAAATGTCTTAACTGTTGTTCGACTTCTCCAAAGTCCAATTCTTGAAATATATTGTATACTGGATCTTGAAGCACTGATGAATGGATTAGGAGGAGAAGGGTTTCGGGTGAGGAGGTTCCAGGTGGGGGTTTCCAAGTGAGAGGGTTCCAAGTGAGGATTTCATGCAAGGGATGGGGGTTTTATACCTAATTACATATTCACAATCTCGATTCCGAGATCACCTCCTACAAAATATTCTTACCCTAAACTTAACTATTTTAATATTATTACAGTAGGTGACTGGGCGGGCATAATACTTGATGGACACTCAAACAGTGTTCCTGAACCATTAATCCTAACATTCTGATTGGGCGAAAGTAAAAATAAGGGGAAGGAGTAGAAAATACAAATGCTCATTGGATAGTTGGGGTATCCCTGCTACTACTTTCTTTGATGACTCAGCTCCTTTACCAAGAAAACAAATGTTCCGTCTTCCAGCCCAAATTGGTATCTGTAGAGGGATAATTTATTTGCCCGTTTATAATCAGTCAACACCAACACTGGTTGAATATGGGCTTTGTCTACTTTTTGTCATATACTGAAAGTTATGACTGAAGGTCTTTCTCTATAAACATCCTATTCTTGTAATCTTTGTACCAGTGGAAAATGACCAGGTATCATCTCACTGTAGTTCGCTGACCTCAAGTAGGAAGAAAGATGATGAAATAGGAGAGGGAAAGAGAGAGAGAGGGTGAGGGTGAGGGTATCGTCTCACTGTAGTTTGCTGACCTCCAGTAGAGAGGATGATGCAATAAAAGAGAGAGAAAGAGAGTGGGGGGGAGGGGGGTCACCTGGTTTAAAGGGAGATATCTCTACTTCGCTACAAATACAACAACCCTACTATTATTCACCATTTCAACAAATACACAACTAGATTTCTATCGAAAACAAATTTGTTGTCCAGGGGATTTTTATCATTCTTAACCCCACTCGACCTATCGCTCTACTCTTTTACCCTTGTCTCTCCAACTACATGGCCTACACTGTATCTCATAGCCACATTTTCATCAATCAACTGTCTCCTAAGGATCATAATTCTTTAAAATCAGCTACTTTCAAGTTCAAGCACTACTCGGCATGTTCACACTCGTCTTTAATCCCAGTGTATTCCACCATGCTACAAACATATTTACAAAAAAAAAACTAATTAATTTTGATCAAAATTGAATAATCAAATATGTACACAATAACATAATAGAAAATTGGAAATTGGAAAATCCAGTGGACAGAACAATATAAACAAAATAAGAAAGAAAGAAATTAATTGAAAGCAAAACATCACAACTAATTAATAAATTAAAAAAGATAATTAAAAAAAAAAGCCACAGCTTCATAAACTACCCCCTCCCTTTCTGCATACCCCTCCTCTTTCTCAGAATTATGAACGCTATTTGCCTCCATCTTTTTCTTTTCAACCTCTGCTGCATTTAATCCAATCTTATCCTTTCTTTGCAGCAATGACAAGGTGTGATCATACATTGTAAGATTTAACAAATTGAAAATGCTGTTGCGACTTTGCTCTGCGCCACAGTTGAATGCAATCACTTCATCCTTCTTCAAGGAAAATGTCAGACAATTTTCTTTTCACAAGGGTGAAATTACTCCTTGTCTCAATGGGCAGGGAATCCCACAGCAAAAACGCTGAACCTGACAGGCAGGATGGAAGCAGTTGAACTAGAGCTACACTTTCTCCAGCTCCTGCATTGACAGCAACTTCCAACTGTCGACACCATTGGCAGAAAGCGACTGCCTCCGGGTAGCTCCATGCGACACGCCAATACAGTTCGGAAGAGCCAATTCCCGAAAGGTCCTTGGCTCGTTGATCCGTAGTTGCTCACATGAGCCACCCGAACCATCTTTGTAGGCTGTAGTCTGCATTTTGACAGGGGTGTGATGGAGATAGGAGGGAGCGGCTTCCTTGACCTGCGTACCGATGGTCCTTGTTGATATATTTGTGGTCACATTGCCGCTCGCAGATGTTATCCTGTACAGGATAGTACATTCGGTTTGGTTTTGCATTTTATCCATCAGACCAAACCTCAAACTACCGGGCATGTATGAGCTTTCCCTGTTAGATGTTGCTGTCAAGCTCTTTCACGGTTTTTGTGACTGCCTCCGGGTATAGCTCCATGCGACACACCAATACAGCTCGGAAGAGCCAATTCCCGAAATTTCCTTGGCTCGTTGACCCGTATTGACTCGCATGAGCGGCCCGAACGATCTGTGTAGGCTGCAGGAGTGGAAGAGGATTTGACAGGAGTGTGATGGAGGTATTTTCATTTTTCCTGAACAAGACTTACATATCACTTGTACAGAGAATTAAGCAAACCAAATTGTAAATTACTCACCTTTTTTTCTAGCTCATCACCTTTTATCTTCAATGTGTTGTGAAGGCCAAAGAATCAAAGGTCTGTCTCATCCTCTTTTATGTCAGCGCTGTGTGTTGCCATGAAGTCCAGGGCTCCTTGGGCTCTGTGCTTTGCACTATCTCTCCGGACAGAATGTAGGCTGCCTTTTGGTCTTGAAAGTGACTTCCTTGCAGGCACATTGAGGTCAGGGGTGAATAATGCAGTACAAGTTGAACGAGTACATTCCTTGGCCACGATTGGCTGAAATCTTGTGGGAGCTAAAGGGACTGCAAAGCTGCAGGAAGCCTGGTCTTCATGTAGAGAAACTGCAGTTGATGGTGGAGGAGGTGGTGGAGGTGGAGGAGGTTCATCCATTCCAGATCTGGCTTCCATGACCTGTAGGTAGACAAAAAAAAACAATGAAGAATGCAGCGATGTATTTGTAATTTAAACAAAAAATCATGGAAAACACTGGAGTTGAGAATTGAATGGGGACAGTTTAAATCTTCATTTTTGCTCTGCTTGGAAATACTGGACACTTCAAATACTTCAACATGCGCACATCAACTATCATGCCATCTTTATCTTTTTCATCATCACCTCCACTTTCTACAACAGACAACAAAATCTATTGCCAAAAACATTCAAAGAAACCAACATAAAAAGGAAAAGAGAAATCATCATGCTCATGGCTACGTAAACCGGATTGGTGTGAGAGAAACAGTAATATTCCTCTACACCCAGGGAAATTAAAATACGTTTCAAGTGTAACACTCCAAATTGTAGATATTGGTAGCGTGGTTATGGTGAGTGTTAGCTAGACATATTACAGATGACTCGAGAACAAATAATAATAAGAGTTCAAGATGGTATCTAATAATCACTTAACCTATTAATTTACATGGAAAATCAAACCTGTATTTTTGGATGGGATACTTTACTCTTATAACAAAACTTCATTCAGGAGAAAAACCCAATGAAAGAAAATACAACCAATTAATTGTGCTGAACAAAACTAAATTGTGCTGATAACGCGGGAATAAGGTCGAGAGTTCCGTTTAACGCCCTCGTCTGCGGCGTCCCTGCGTTTTGAAGAGTTTGCTTTTGGTAAGGTCTGTCAATACAATCGTAAAGCATCGTCTCATTGACGTTTTGCCAAGATACATGGAGCATTTTGCGCAGTGAAAACGTTGCTCAATTTGTCGTTTCGCACCGTGACTGAAAAATCTCTATAATATTGTAACACTCTATATTTAGCAATGATAATGATGATGATAATTGTTCCTGATGGCGGATTGTCGAGTGTCACTTATCCGCACATAGTCAAATAAAGGAGATTGTGTTCTCTACTTTGAAATGAAAGATACGTTATTAGGATAAACAAGGTGCGTAATAACGAGTAACAGATATTTAGGCTATACCTAAATATAATAAGTATTGTGATTAACCTATAACTAGCAGCTCCTCTCTCGAAGGTAGAGAGGACCTGGTAAGCGAGCTGATTTTACTCCAGCATCCCTTTTTATACCTTTTGGGAGAGTCCCAGCAATGGTCTGTCATGCAACATTTTCAGACCATATTTAGCCATGGTCAATGTTTATGAATTAAACATAAAGCTCTCATGCCCATAAATGGTCTTGGTCAAGTGCCATTTCTGACTAGAAAGTGGGATGACATACTCTAATGGAATGACAATGTGCTCATCTTGCATTTATTAACACTACTCAGAAAGTACTGTTTTAAAGGGTGTTGTGTTATTAAGGGAATGAAGGGATTGTAATATTGGGTCTTAAAATATATTCAAGGAGGTGCAGCACAGATTGTCGGTCAAACAGTGGAGCTCAACAAGTGTTAACAGGTCCTGAACGTATTCCCCAGACAGTCTGTGGCGCATGACAAAAGTTGAGATCACAATCATACTCGTCATCAATGACAATCGGCTTCCATTGTATAACGGCTTGTCATTGTCTGCCTGGTTCACTGGTTTATGATCCTCCTGGTTTGATTACGCAACCTTCGAGAACTTCAATTAGACTTAACAGCCTTTCTTACTGCGATCCTAACAGCGCCTATCGGTAGTTTACCTTCTATGGTCGCCAGTATCGGCCTTGCACGCATACACTGCTTTCCGAGTATGATGCAAGTCCCATGTGCTTCAAAATGATGGCAAAAATCAGTGTGTCCTACCGTATTTTCCGGCGTAAAGGCCGCAGTATTTTCGGGTGAGAAAAAATCAAAAAGTTGGGGTGCGGCGTATACGCAACAACAACAAAATTCAGCGGTCAAAACATCACGTCCATTTGCACGTATGGGACTATAGGAACGGTAGCATGACTAGACAACGGTACAGGACAATTCTAGAATAACTCCACACAACTTACCGACAATTTTATGTTGCATAGTTGACATGAAGACGAAAATACTTATTTTACTAATAAAATCTGCCGATAGATCTAGATCTAAGTCCGTACCATTGCATCGCCAAAAAGTAAACAAAGGGACAGGCCGTTACTTACGGAGCTAGCTGCCGCGCAACGCAACTGCGCAGGTCGAAAAATGCTATTTCGGATTACACCGCACATCGAGGAAGGGGTATTGTAGGATACCAAATCTGCGTACGATACAGTACTAGCTTAAAAGTCGATGAAGATCTGCTAAATTATGATCATTTTTTAGGTTAACTTCTTGTTGATTTATAAGAATATTGATGAATTTGGTATAGTTTGTAAAAAAAAAAGAGTGTTCTACAAGAAAATTACGATCATTTTGTTTGGTCCGTTTTTTTTTTTCTCTTTTTTTTTTTTTTTTTTTTTTTTTTTTTTTTTTTTAGTTTTTTTTTTTTTTTTTTTTTTTCTTCTACGAAATGTCAAAGTTGGGGGTGCGGCCTATACGGCGGTGCGGCCTTTACGCCGGCAAATACGGTATATCAATACACGCTTGAATGACATTAGTACCCACACATAATGGAACCTTTCAATTATATGGGGTATCGGGACAATCAACACGAGGGTAACTACTTCTTGGGGGGGGGAGGGGAGGGAACCAGGGATACGAATTGACTGGGGGTTGAGATCTACTAGTACTATCTGTAGGCCTATCTTTATTCATTTCCATTTGCGCTAGCTTTTCTTTGATATATTTTAGTTCCCTTTCTAAGTCGGATTGGCTGCCAGGGCCTACTTGGTTAGAATGTGCACCAACTCGGGTGCGGGGAAGCTGGCAGGGAGCATGAAATTCGCCAAAGTCCGGACTCTTTAACAGCCTTTCTTACTGCGATCCTAACAGTGCCTAGTTTACCTTCTATGGTCGCCAGTATTGGCCTGTTAGTAGGAGAGTGGGTTGCAAGTCCCTATGTGCTTCAAAATCATGGCCCAAATCAGTGTGTCCTATACCCCCCAAAAAAGACAAACCTCAATTACGTTTCCTTCAACTGTCATTCTTCTTTTTTGGGGGCTTCCTCTAGCTTCTGACACACTGACTCTCTTTGGTCTGATGAAGTTATCCACGTCTTCTTCATTAACTTCAAAATCCACGACCTCAGTAAACACCTAAAAATACAATTGATATCAATAAGAAACAATTTACAACTGTTTAAAGATACCTAGTCATTTCTCCACAACAATACCAGAATAAAACATAAACGAAACAAGCACCCTATAGAGTATAAACTACATTGTGTATGTATGTGGTATTTTACAGGCTTTTATCAATCAAATGACACCTTAAATTACATTATACTTCACAATACACTGTCATCTTAGTCAATGAGGGCAAACACAGGTGACGTAGCACCCGGAAAGTAAAGAGTTACACAGTGCCAGAGCATTATTCCAAGAACCACTTGGTCCTCTGTAGAGATCTTCAACTATGTACTACACTGATCTCCAACGTTCTGCTACATTGTATCTCTGTCACTTACACTAAAATCAAGGATCTTTGGAATTCTGACCCTTGACCCTGACTCGTTTTTTTTTTCTCAATTTCCTCTTTGGTTTCAAAAAGAAGAATTACATTTTTAAACTATTCATGATTGGTAGAATTCAAATCAAGCATATACACAATAATCTCAGAAAATAACAAAAACACCATCATCACCAAAAGCAACAGTACAATTCCATACAAAACAAAACGTCCAAATACATTGTCTGCAACTTGTCATACAATTTGACTTTGGGGCCGGGCACCTTTGTGATCGTCTCAAGGGACAAATCTCCTCTTCAATTGAGACGGCCTCTTGTGGGAGAGGGTACTGGGGTGGGGGAACTTGGGGTCGGGGCGGTGGACGATTCCGGGGGCATCTTCTAGCAAAGTGCCCCACTTGCCCACAAGTGTAACATGTCGAATCACGCATGGAGGGAGGGGGTCTTTGATTATTTCCTAGTTCTGCAATCTTTTTCTTTGTCCGAGATTGCTTCCAAAAGTTTGTTGTCGGTATCGGTTTCTCTCTCCGATGATGTAACTCTCCTTTTTGATGGCTTCTTCCCATTTGGAAGAGGTGTTGGTTCGAATGCATTATTGGCAGCATTTGATTCCCCCATGATGTCATTAAAGTCTGGAGTCAGGAAAGGGGTAACTTCTCCAAAGTTCCTAATTGGAGAGTAGTTCTTGTCCAATAATGGTGTCTCCTGTGGTTGGAACTGAACAAGTGAAAATGCATCTCCGTTGCCGTTGAAATGGATAGGCATGGTGCCCAATACAGGAATAGTATGAAAATATCCAATCAACCACTAGATGATCCAGTCAGACAATTTTAAGATTGTTCCTTTACCCATTGTGGAATATCATTACTTATGAACTTTTTTATGTTGGACCCTTGCGGGCACCACATGTTACACAATTACTGATGTAAAGTTTTACAGACTCTCTCATGTTTAACCAGTAAAATCGTTGCTGGATTCTACTGAAAGTCTTCTTTTCTCCAAGATGACCTGATAGCACAGTTAACAGTTAGATCTACTGATTTCGGCTGGTCCACTAATATACTCCGAGATTGCCATCATGCCCATCCTAATTTCGGCTGGTCCACTATACTCCGGGATGGCAGACACGTCGAATAGGGGACCAGCCGGCAAACATACCCTACACTCCACCCTACCCTACCCTAATCAGCGACCGTCGCCGTAACCCTATCCCTTCTCGTGTTATTTTTGCCGGTCCCCTATTCGACGTGAATGCCCGGGATTGCCATCATGCCCATACAGCGTATAAGTTTACAACAGTATTCCATTTTCGAAAATAAAAAATCTCTTTTTTAATATTTATTTACCTCGTTCACGGCCTCTGCAACTGCACGTGTGACCTCAGCTCCACTTAGGCGCTCCTGCCCAGGGTTTATTTCAGCCTGCAAGCATACCTTTTTAACGTTTGCTACCGATGAGCCCCTGATTACACCTTTCTCTATCCTCAATTTGTTGCTGATATCCTTGTAGCTCAGCCCTTCACTGACCCACCTCTGAATATCTTGCAGATGTAGTTCAAGTGCCATTATGGTCAACTATAACAAGCTAGCTAGCTGCGACCAATAATATATCTTCGACTAAAAAATATCTATCATATCTACGTACTGTACGTATGTGCATGTAAAAGTATACCTTCTTCGCGAGAAAATACGTGTACGTACGTACGCGCCGTTTCTTATAACGTAGAGGGCGCTCTTTAATATTCGTGAAATGAAAACGAAATTAGAAATCAGAGAGCCGAGACCGCGTTTGCGATCTGTGATTTTGTTTCTGGTGGTAAAAAACACAAATTATATATCAGAAAGAGTTTTTTTCTATTCTGTGTGCTCTGATTTCTGATTTGTTTTTTTTAACACCAGAAACGAAACCGCAACACGTTTTTTGCTTCGTGATTTTTTGTTTTTAATTAAGAAATGACAAAGGAATTTTGGACTTTTCTGTGTCGTGACAGAATCAGAAAAACAAATTATCCAATAGTACCAAATTTCCTTGTCTGTTTGATTCTGTACCAAAAACGAGAAACTGCTTATCTTTGCTCTATCCTTACCTCCATGAATAACATTCTGATCCACAGACAAACCAGCCAACATTGGTTATTATTTACCGTAAATAACGTTGTATAAACCGCCCTCGTGTATTAACCGCACCCCTCTTTTTCGCCCTTAAAAAAAAAAAAAAAAACTTTTTTTTTTTTTTTTTTTTTTTGCCGAGATTTTTTTTTTTTTGTGTGTGTAAGATCATTACGGTACTGTAAATTAAAAAACAGTAGGGACCTAGGATAGAACCTTGTGGTACACCATGTAATAGAAGAAAAATTGGAGGAATTATTATAAACTACATATTGAGATCTATCAGAAAGATTACTTTCAAACCAAGATGACAGACAAATTTGAGTGTTGTTCTAGTTTCCGAGTGGTGAGTCAACACACCGATTACCGAGCTGGGAGACATTGCCAGGCATAGCGCCAGGTGGAGGGGCATAAATTGAAACTTTAAAAAAAAAAAAAAAAATTTTTTTTTTTTTTTTTTTTTTTTTGGTGTACCGTGTATTAACCGCACCCCCGACTTTGAAATTTTTTCGGCGGCAAAAAAGTGCGGTTTATACACCGTTATATACGGTACACTTTTTAACATCAATATGAAGGGTGAAAAAACACAACACATGTACATGATATAATAACTTTTACATATATATTTATACAGTTTTAAAGTGTTTAAGTTTTTTACATTCACATTTACATAATGCTATAATACTGCAAAAAGGCAAGTTTTATGATAGTTTTATGCTCATAAAAAATGTAAGTACTGATTTATTTAATGCAATGAGCAACTGTTTGTTGCTTCTGATGATTTTGGAATCAATGACATTTTTGTGAAGACGACACACTTTTAATCGTGTTCCATTACAAAGTCCTTTGCGGATGTCATGGTTTCTCATCAGCATTATCATAGCCCCTTCTTTTAATTGTAGTTTGTGTTGTGGCATACCTGATGGTGTGAGAGAATTGATGAATTATGTGGGAAAATTGTGTTCCTCTACAGGATCATTGCATTTGATATGTCAACACTAGTACATTTAAGCTTTTCCAGGTGTGTGTTGAAGTATCTGGGCATTGATGTGGAATGTTGCATCATTCTTGGGTGTAAGTATAGCTTCTTGTTCAAGAGGAGTGGAGTCAGATCCACACATGGCAGTTACAATGTCATTGGTTATGATCTCTGTTGGTAGAACAATACTGTTGTTCGGTGGCAAGGTGGTATCTTTTTGTTCAAGTTGATCATTTCCAACTTTTAGAACCCATTCAGCAAAGTCTCTTTGGTCCAACTCTGCTCTCATATTCTGTGTCAAGTGGTATATTTTGGCATACTGGAATACTTTGGCTTGTTTGATATTATTCTCTATCAGAGTTGCCGGTCGTGCTCGTGGGATTACAGGAAGCACCTGCCTGAAGTCACCACCCAAGAGAAATATCTTCCCTCCGAACGGAATATCATGCTGCATTATATCTCGTAAACACTTGTCTATAGGGACTTGGCATCAAACCTGCCTTTAACAAAAATAATTTGGGAGCGTAACAGTATTTTGAGAAGAACATTAAAACCAAAACCTTATTAGAGTAATCGTGCTGATAACGCGGAGGTCGAGAGTTCCGTCTAACGCCCATGCCACGCCGTCTTCTATTATAATGAAATAATAGAATCGAGCTCCGAGTGAAACCAGGTTTTTTGTATTGGTCCGCTATGACTTCCACTCAGGGGAGGGGTAGTTCAAATAGACCACCGTATCAGTGTATGAAATTATATTATTAAAATATAAAACACAAACAAACAAATCCAGAAATAAATTGCTTGGACACGTTTTAAATTACGATATCACTCGACAACTATTTAATACGTGCACTCTTCCTGCCTTTGTATCACAAAACTATACTTGGCTAGCACAAGCGATGTTTAGGATTGTTCTCGGAGTTGAATGCAGAGAAATTAGAATGAGGTCGGAATCGAGAAACACCTTCTTGAGACCACCACTTCCTAAGCCCTTCCAAAAGACTACCCTTAAGGTCTCATCCTTCGAGGTATGGGTTATACCCCCCTGCATTCTGCCCGGTCCACCAACAACTGCAATCGCGCACTATAAGCAGTGATCGACTCCCCAGACCATTGCTTTGTGGAATAGAGCTGCTGGAGTACAACCCCCGACTCTACCGTACCATATAACCCAGTTAGTTTCTCTACAAGTTGGTCCAGGGAGGCCTCTACATCCATGTTAAGGATGAGTTGTGCCGCCTCTTGGCGAATGAGGCGGGGAAAGGGTCTCAGGGTTACACCCCTCCTCATTCTGTAGGCACTTCACTTCGTTTTTCCATACTTCAAATGGGACTTCCTCCCCTTTTGGGCTTGCATCCCCACTAAACAGGGACAAACGAATAGGTTGCTTACTTAATTTGTCCACTTTGGCCTCTTCTTTAAGTAAGTTAAGTTCTAAACATTTTTGAGGTACCTCCATCACTTGGATGGTCACCCCATGTAATCACCTACCTGTCGCCCCTAAGGCATCGGTGGCATCATCTTCATTTTCGAACGCGCAATACGCGTTCCCCGTCGGTCCCCCTGTGATGGAATCTATTCCCATTGTGATTATGCATGCTGAGAGATCACAATCGTCAGCAAGGAAATCGATCACCTCCCCTTAGTAACCACATGGGGCAATCCCGTCAATAAAACTACGCAATTTGCTGGGTGCGCCATTATACTACTCAAACAAAAAGAAACATTCTAAACAAAACAAAACGCTACCCGAACTCTTACAACAACAAAATATCCATGCTATAATAATTCAAATTCTCAATTACACCATACCACAATTCCAACAAAATATTCAAGAATAAACCCACATTAAGACCAACAAGCAAATCAAAAATCCAAGAATAACTATGACTGATAAACAAACCAACCACAAATGTTCAGCAAGAAACTCTAACAAGTCTTCACAAAAATTCATGACTTCAACAATTTAGCAACAGTCCACTTCCATAAACAAAACGGCAATTACTTTGAATCTAACTTCGTCTTCTTCTTGATTCCCTACGGGCCGTCATAAATGCATATTAAAACAAATTTAAACCATCTTACCAAATCAAGTTAACCACAACTGCAAACCATTAAACAAAACAAAAATTATTATCCCACAACCATGTAACAAAATCAAATATACAGTCATTAAAATAACATTTTCGTGCTGATAACGCGAAGAAGGTCGAGAGTTCCGTCTATCGCCCCCGACCCCTCGGCAGCGGCGGTTCTACGTTTTTGGGAGTTTGTTTTTGGTAAGGTCGGTTAATTCAGTCGGAAAGCAACATCTCATTGCGGCCGAGGTGGGGGGTGTTAGTTAAACCCACGAGACCACCACATAAATTAATACAAACTTAAACAGTTTCAATTACAATTTCACTTGCTCGTTTATTCGAGAAAAGGTTACAGTTTCTTGTTTCTTGTTTCTTGAGTGTTTATCCCTTACATATGGTGCTTATTATTTACTTAATATGAGCTCGTTTACCCATCCACATCAACAATCACTCTCTTAAGATCTACTTATTAGTAGGAGAGGGAAGGGGAAAGGAAAAAGGATTATTTAAATTACTTGGACTTTTAGAGTCTTTGATCGATAAATTGTCTTTAAGAGTATATAGGCCTTTTAATCGTGGACAGTTTGACTTAGCTCTTTCTTGATCTGGTCTCACGACTCGTCGCACTCGGTGTCTGGTCGTAGCAGACTTGATATTCCTCTCGATGTCCTGGGGCGTCGGAGGGTCTTAAATGTGTGTGCTCGTCTCCGGTCCTTGTTACGTCGAAATCGGTGACTTTTATCCAATAAGAACACAAATCAGCGGTCTCCTTTGTCCCTTCCCATAATTCTAGGATGGATGTGTTCTCTTTACTTGAGAATGGTGAAGTGCAGTGTTACTGTTATGTAGTTTCAGTCCCTTTCTATTATCGTCAGCAAACAGCGACAAGAAGATATAGTTCAGGAACTTTCAAAACGTTCCGAGGACGAAGCTTTAATTAGTAAAAGTTGGGGATCTCCAAATGTCTGTGGTGACTGAATTAAAAGGAGGGCAGAGGGAGCGGGTGGCAAATGCTTGGGGTCCAGGGGTGTAAGTCTGAAGGGAAGGGAGGATGGGTCTTTTTATACTCAATTAGCACACTGTTCAGCTGTCCAGCTCGCACCTCGAGTCCAACAAATTCCTTAATAATTTCGTAATGCAAATCCCAATCAAGCAGAGTATAACAGCATCTGCAAAAATCTTCAGTATTAAAGGAAGCAAATAAAATTAAAGAAAAAAAAAGAAAAAAAGGTCTAGAGTAATTACAGAAAGCTCCGACGCTGAGCTTCCAGGAGATGAGTTAGAATTAGACTTAGTAATAATAATAGTTGGTGTAAACTTAAATCTAGGCCTAAACTAATCGAAAAGTATTTGCCAGAAAGCCTAGGCCTAGACTTTACCCTACAATCAAATTTTAATGGGAAAGGCCTAAACAAATTGCTACTGAACTGCTGAACATAAGAATGTCTAAAGATACCGCCCCTAATCATTTTGGACACAACAAAGTAATCATTTGGAAACAAAAAAAGAGTTCTAAACAAACAAATACAATTTAAACAACAAAAGGGCATCAAATTAACCAACACTAGATTTAGTAAATAAATTTTAAAATGCCCAACTTAACCCATGAAACGCATCCAAAAGAAATACAAACACACTACACACCTCTACACACGAGAGCTTGGTAGCATTGAGCTTCCTTGCAGTGTTCACCTCGACTGCCGTGACGACAATCGTGTCATTCACTGAAGCGGCAATCACCCGCGCAGAGTTCCCCCACATCGTCACGGCAACTTGCCCCTCCAAATTGTTGTCAGTTAAATCAAGACGCCTCCTTGTGTAAGTTGGAGTGGACACCAAAGCTCCAATCTATATGAATGTATAGAACATTAAAAAAAATGATAAATAATAAACTAAACAAAATAAAAATATAAAAATAAAGAACTGATTAATTAACTATTTCAAAAAAAAAGTTTAATATGTGAAAATACTTATAAAACAAAAAATCATTTATCCATTGACAACTACAGCTACAACACCAACAAATCAAACGAATTATAAAACAATTTGATCCAAACATAACAAAACACAACAACACTTACAAATAACATTACACCCTAAAAAAACAGAGATTTGCAAGCCACAACCATAAATAATCCAATATCTGTTTACTGATACACCAGCAAAATAGATAATTAATCAACAACCGACATGTAACTGTATACAAAATACTTAAATACGTGTCCCTTTAACAAATATAACATATCTAAATAAATACCTCTGAAACTGTCCCCCTAACAGTAAGCCGTTGGCTTTTGGGACTCGTCGCCGCCACTGCAAGGCTCACAACAGATGGCCTTATAAATTCTTCCACCTTCACAACAATGTCTGATACTTTCAGGGATGTGCTATTCAAGGAAGCTAGTGAATCCTTGGCCTCTGTCAGCTGTCAGCTGTTTCATCTTGCCCGTTTCTAGGGCGAACTCCAGGCTGTTAATTTCGGCCAACATCTCTTTCGTGGCTGACAGCATTTGTTCTTTGTCAGTCTCGAACAATTTCATGAGTGTCGTGAACTTGTCCATTTTAGAAGAAAAGGGAGGGAACTCCTCGCACGATTTACGGATGATTTCATTTTTGGCCAGGAGATCCTCCCGTAACTTGGCGACGCTCTTTCCGAATGACGGCATGCATCCAGAGCAGTAAAGCCCACCATTTACTTTTGAGTACTGCATGCCCGTCAGGACCTTTTTCTGATAATCCTCCAGTATCGGTATTATATTTTTGAACGCATATTTCGGAGTAACACCGTCTTTGTCAAACTTAGCTCATTTATCCATTGCAAACTACAGCTACAACACCAACAAATTAAACGAATTATAAAACAATTTGATCCAAACATAACAAAACACAACAACACTTACAAATAACATTACACCCTAAAAAAACAGATTTGCAAGCCACAACCATAAATAATCCAATATCTGTTTACTGATACACCAGCAAAATAGATAATTAATCAACAACCGACATGTAACTGTATACAAAATACTTAAATACGTGTCCCTTTAACAAATATATCTAAATAAATACCTCTGAAACTGTCCCCCTAACAGTAAGCCGTTGGCTTTTGGGACTCGTCGCCGCCACTGCAAGGCTCACAACAGATGGCCTTATAAATTCTTCCACCTTCACAACAATGTCTGATACTTTCAGGGATGTGCTATTCAAGGAAGCTAGTGAATCCTTGGCCTCTGTCAGCTGTTTCATCTTGCCCGTTTCTAGGGCGAACTCCAGGCTGTTAATTTCGGCCAACATCTCTTTCGTGGCCGACAGCATTTGTTCTTTGTCAGTCTCGAACAATTTCATGAGCGTCGTGAACTTGTCCATTTTAGAAGAAAAGGGAGCGAACTCCTCGCACGATTTACGGATGTTTTCATTTTTGGCCAAGAGATCCTCCCGCAACTTGGCGACGCTCTTTCCGAATGACGGCATGCATCCAGAGCAGTAAAGCCCACCATTTACTTTTGAGTACTGCATGCCCGTCAGGACCTTTTTCTGATAATCCTCCAGTATCGGTATTATATTTTTGAACGCATATTCGGAGTAACACCGTCTTTGTCAAACTTGGCTCACAACTACAGCTACAACACCACAAATTAAACGAATTATAAAACAATTTGATCCAAACATAACAAAACACAACAACACTTACAAATAACATTACACCCTAAAAAAACAGAGATTTGCAAGCCACAACCATAAATAATCCAATATCTGTTTACTGATACACCAGCAAAATAGATAATTAATCATCAACCGACATGTAACTGTATACAAAATACTTAAATACGTGTCCCTTTAACAAATATAACATATCTAAATAAATACCTCTGAAACTGTCCCCCTAACAGTAAGCCGTTGGCTTTTGGGACTCGTCGCCGCCACTGCAAGGCTCACAACAGATGGCCTTATAAATTCTTCCACCTTCACAACAATGTCTGATACTTTCAGGGATGTGCTATCCAAGGAAGCTAGTGAATCCTTGGCCTCTGTCAGCTGTTTCATCTTGCCCGTTTCTAGGGCGAACTCCAGGCTGTTAATTTCGGCCAACATCTCTTTCGTGGCCGACAGCATTTGTTCTTTGTCAGTCTCGAACAATTTCATGAGCGTCGTAAACTTGTCCATTTTAGAAGAAAAGGGAGCGAACTCCTCGCACGATTTACGGATGTTTTTATTTTTGGCCATGAGATCCTCCCGCAACTTGGCGACGCTCTTTCCGAATGACAGCATGCATCCAGAGCAGTAAAGCCCACCATTTACTTTTGAGTACTGCATGCCCGTCAGGACCTTTTGATCCAAACATAACAAAACACAACAACATTTACAAATAACATTACACCCTAAAAAAAACAGATTTGCAAGCCACAACCATAAATAATCCAATATCAGTTTACTGATACACCAGCAAAATAGATAATTAATCAACAACCGACATGTAACTGTATACAAAATACTTAAATATGTGTCCCTTTAACAAATATAACATATCTAAATAAATACCTCTGAAACTGTCCCCCTAACAGTAAGCCGTTGGCTTTTGGGACTCGTCGCCGCCACTGCAAGGCTCACAACAGATGGCCTTATAAATTCTTCCACCTTCACAACAATGTCTGATACTTTCAGGGATGTGCTATTCAAGGAAGCTAGTGAATCCTTGGCCTCTGTCAGCTGTTTCATCTTGCCCGTTTCTAGGGCGAACTCCAGGCTGTTAATTTCGGCCAACATCTCTTTCGTGGCCGACAGCATTTGTTCTTTGTCAGTCTCGAACAATTTCACGAGCGTCGTGAACTTGTCCATTTTAGAAGAAAAGGGAGCGAACTCCTCGCACGATTTACGGATGTTTTTATTTTTGGCCATGAGATCCTCCCGCAACTTGGCGACGCTCTTTCCGAATGACGGCATGCATCCAGAGCAGTAAAGCCCACCATTTACTTTTGAGTACTGCATGCCCGTCAGGACCTTTTGATCCAAACATAACAAAACACAACAACATTTACAAATAACATTACACCCTAAAAAAAACAGATTTGCAAGCCACAACCATAAATAATCCAATATCAGTTTACTGATACACCAGCAAAATAGATAATTAATCAACAACCGACATGTAACTGTATACAAAATACTTAAATATGTGTCCCTTTAACAAATATAACATATCTAAATAAATACCTCTGAAACTGTCCCCCTAACAGTAAGCCGTTGGCTTTTGGGACTCGTCGCCGCCACTGCAAGGCTCACAACAGATGGCCTTATTAATTCTTCCACCTTCACAACAATGTCTGATACTTTCAGGGATGTGCTATTCAAGGAAGCTAGTGAATCCTTGGCCTCTGTCAGCTGTTTCATCTTGCCCGTTTCTAGGGCGAACTCCAGGCTGTTAATTTCGGCCAACATCTCTTTCGTGGCCGACAGCATTTGTTCTTTGTCAGTCTCGAACAATTTCACGAGCGTTGTGAACTTGTCCATTTTAGAAGAAAAGGGAGCGAACTCCTCGCACGATTTACGGATGTTTTCATTTTTGGCCAGGAGATCCTCCCGCAACTTGGCGACGCTCTTTCCGAATGACGGCATGCATCCAGAGCAGTAAAGCCCACCATTTACTTTTGAGTACTGCATGCCCGTCAGGACCTTTTGATCCAAACATAACAAAACACAACAACATTTACAAATAACATTACACCCTAAAAAAAACAGATTTGCAAGCCACAACCATAAATAATCCAATATCAGTTTACTGATACACCAGCAAAATAGATAATTAATCAACAACCGACATGTAACTGTATACAAAATACTTAAATATGTGTCCCTTTAACAAATATAACATATCTAAATAAATACCTCTGAAACTGTCCCCCTAACAGTAAGCCGTTGGCTTTTGGGACTCGTCGCCGCCACTGCAAGGCTCACAACAGATGGCCTTATAAATTCTTCCACCTTCACAACAATGTCTGAGACTTTCAGGGATGTGCTATTCAAGGAAGCTAGTGAATCCTTGGCCTCTGTCAGCTGTTTCATCTTGCCCGTTTCTAGGGCGAACTCCAGGCTGTTAATTTCGGCCAACATCTCTTTCGTGGCCGACAGCATTTGTTCTTTGTCAGTCTGGAACAATTTCACGAGCGTTGTGAACTTGTCCATTTTAGAAGAAAAGGGAGCGAACTCCTCGCACGATTTACGGATGTTTTCATTTTTGGCCAGGAGATCCTCCCGCAACTTGGCGACGCTCTTTCCGAATGACGGCATGCATCCAGAGCAGTAAAGCCCACCATTTACTTTTGAGTACTGCATGCCCGTCAGGACCTTTTTCTGATAATCCTCCAGTATCGGTATTATATTTTTGAACGCATATTTCGGAGTAACACCGTCTTTGTCAAACTTTGCTCTATAAATGAAATACACTACAGAATTATAAATACAAACATTAAACAAATTATTTTAATTGGTTTTGGAAAAGGGGAAAAAAAACACATCTTTTTCGTTTTTCCTCTAGAATCAACATAGCAGAAAACAACGGTTAGACCCTATAATACACCTTCAGATATAAAGCGACACAATTAGTGCTTTTCTCTTTCGGATTTTTCGAAAACGGAGGAGGCATCGCTTTACTTATTACTCTCTTTCAAATTGTTGCTATTTCTTTCGGAGATGGCCACCATGCTGAAAATTGCCGGCCATGGTATATTTATTCGCATGTATTGTGCTCTTTTAGTACACGGATGCAATCAGTGTGTGACAAAACAAAAGATTTGTTTTATTTTAGTCTACTTGCTAAGCAAATTTCATAATTCAGAAACGCTGTAGAATGTAAATAACTGTGTTCAGCTAAATAGCTGTAGAAACTATGTATACAAAAGGTTCATCACACCATTTTGTGTGTCTTTTAATTTAAAAAGTAAATAGTAAACACATTAACCAAACATAACAACAACAGTTATACACTTAAATACACCTTCAGATATAACCCGGTCGATTTACAAGGGACTATATGCTTTCTAATTCTCGCCTGCGGGCTATCTTCTATTCAGTGAGATATACCGAATTTGAATACCAATAAGCAAACCTACACATATTACTGACATTTTATAAATAAACAAAAATACATTCGGCCTTTAAAAATTGCGATATCTACCTGCAAGGTTTGCTCTAATCGTTTAACATAAATACCTGGCAAAAAAAACCACTGTGCACAAAAAAAATCACAACACCTCCATAAAACAAAAAGTATGCATATAAGTACTGGTGGGCAGAAGGAGGGAATAAGATTGAGCCTACCCCACCCCCACCCCCTCCCCGAATTTCTACTTCAAAATTTGATACTCTCTCTCAAGTCTCCATGCGTTTTTATACTGACAATCATTACATTAAACATGTCAAATGCACTAACAAAAAACATGACAAAATAGCAAGGTTCAATCAAAACAAATCATAATAAAAAACTTTAAACCTACCTTAGAATTGGCCATCATCGAAATACTCCCAGTTGGGACTAGGGCTTTCGCAAAAATAACCTTCATGCGTAACTCCAGCGACAAAAGATCCCTCGCAGTGTCCGAATTAACGTTGTTGCAGTATACATGGCACATATGTGGAGCACCGCTCTCAAAAACGATGCCGTGAACAAACGTCTCTCCCCCACTCCTCGTTCTAAGTTCAAACGGTTCACACACACACACTTTTAGAAGAGCAGGCATGATTGACTTTTAATTTAAAATGAAAAACAAATCTGACGATCAAAATTATCAAATTGACTAGAAAACAGAACAATGCGTAAAGCGTAAAGTAACAGATGGGGGATTGCAAATGAGGTTATCATTCAAAGAGTAAAGATTTTATACCCGAAAACCTATATACAACATCTACACAAAGATCCCCTCCTACACAATAATTGTACACAAAACCAAACTATTAAATTTTAATTACAGTAGGTGACTGGGCAAGCATAACATTGATTGACACACAAACAGCTTATTGATGCCTATTACCCACTAACTATTTTAGTCCCCATACTATTCAGCGTGGGTATGCTGGATTCACTCGTTGGAATATTCTTGAGATACCAGTGACAGCTCAGACTCTAGAGTATCAATTAACTGCTAATAAACGACTCTGTTATCATTCACCATTTTCACAAACACATAACTAAATTCTATCAAAAACAAATCTGTTGTCCAAGGTATTTTTATCGTTCGTAACCCCACTTGACCTATCGCTCTACTCTTTTGCCCTTGTCCCTTCAACTACATAGTCTATCTCAAAGCCATTTATTCATCAATCAACTATCCCCTAGGACTCATAATTCTTTCAAATCGGCTACTTTCAAGTTCGTGCACGTCTCGGCCTGTTCACACTCATCTGTTTCTGTATATCCTCGCCAACGAAGTCGGAGGAGATAGGGGATAATAAATATATTCACCTCAATTTCAGTGGAAACAAAAGCATGAAGACCATTGTCCTCCTTCACAACAGCAGAAACTGCTACTGGCACTCCGGAAGTGATTTCGGCCACAGCCTGCTCGCCCCATAAAGTCACACCAATTGTGTGTTCATCTTGCCCAGGCTGTGCCAACGTTATTGTCCTCCTCTTGTAATCGGGTGTTTCTGTCAATTGACCAACCTGACAAAATCAATCCCAGTGTATTCCACCATGCTACATATAGAAAGAAAACATAGCAAAACATAACATCAAAACAAAACATAACAAAACAAAACATAACATAACATCAACAACCACTCACTTACATGTAGGTCTACTTGTTAGTAGGAGAGGGAAGGGAAAAGGAAAAGGATTAAATTTAAATCAATTGTTCTTACGAGTTTTATAGGCCTTTTAATTGGGGACGGTTTTAGACTTAGCTCTGGTTTTCTCGATCCGGTCTCGCGACTCGTCGCACTTGGTGTCGGGGCGTAACGGACTTTGTATTCCTCTTGATGTCCTGGGGCTTCGGAGGTGCTTAAACGTGTGTGCTCGTCTCGTCCTCGTTACATCGGAATCAGCGACTTTCCTTCAATAAGAAACAAGTCAGCGGTCTCCTTTGTCCAGCCTTCCAATAAATCTGGGATGGACGCGTTTGAATGTCTTATCGGTTAACTTTTGTAGAGCAGCGTTTTCGGCATTGCTGTCAGTTCCTGATTATTTTGTAGTCCCGATGTTTTCTTTACTTGAGAATAATGAAGTGCAGTGTTTAGTTTTAGTCTGAAGCGGGAATGATCGCTGAGCAGATAACATGATTATAAAACCAATCGCCACTTACCTACTTTATGCGTGTTGAGAAACTCAGCAATGAATCCTCCAATATAATATACAACGGTTCCAAATATTGCACGATTTCCAATTGGCTCACAACAAAATCACCACAGATGATATCACAAAAACTTAACTTGGCTAGCACAAGCGAATTTAGGATGGTTCTCTGGGTGAATGGTAGAGAAATGAGATATATATGAAGATCCTCCAAAATGAAGTGCCGGAGATAGAATTGAAATAGATTTGTTCCAAGCGTATGCAGGAACAAAGTATGATGACGTTCTCAAATTGACGTGTTGCTTCGATGAACTTTGAGAAGTGTGTAGTGAAGAGAGTTAAAGAGAAGATGTTGTTTTCAGACTTCTTGGGAGGCAGGATAAAACAAAGAGAGTTCTTTACCAAATTCTGTGAAGTTAGGGCGAGTCACTGGTGATAACTGCACTGCTGACACTTGTTGATAAATATATAGGGGTGGCAGAGGCCAAGGATTCACTAGCTTCCTTGAATAGCACATCCCTTTGTTAAGTCAGAGGGCAATGTCCTCCCAAATTGGATTTGCAAAATAACTAATGAAACTGAGAAATGAAGAAGGATGAAATGAGGAAAATACTACAAGTCCGTTGCTAATATAGTCAGCAAACAGCGACGAAAAGGTATATTTCAGGAACTTCCAAAACTTCCCGAGGACGAAGCGTCAATTAACAAAAGTTGGGTGCTCTCCAAATGTCCATGGTGACGGGAATAAAATTAGGGAAGAGGGAGGGGGAGAGAGAGAGGGGGAGAGAGGGAGGGGGAGAGAGGGTGGCAAATGCTTGGGGTCCAGGGATGCAAGTGCTCAAGGGAAGGGAGGGTTGGGTTTTTTTATACTCAATTAGCAAACCGTCCAGCTTTCTAGCTCGTACCTCGAGTCCCACAAATTCCTTATTAATGTCCTTTGTTTTTCCATCCCATAATACTTTTTGTCACCTGATCCCCCACCACTGTCGACTTCCTGATGGACAGGGCAAAAACTTTCCAGCCCAAAACCCTAAAGATCTCTTTGACTACTTTTACTTTCTGATTGTCCAGCTGAAGGGGCAGTCCTTATCCCATTCAGCGTGGGTATGCTGGATTCACTCGTTGGAATATTCTTGAGATACCAGTGACAGCTCAGGCTCTAGAGTATCAATTAACTACCAATGGCAACTTGTTCACAAGTTTTAGATTGACTCATGACAAGGGGTATGAATAATCGATGAGGGCAGGCACAGGTGACGTAGCACCTGGAAAGTAAAGGGTAACAAAAAGAGGAAGGCAAGGAGAGTGACTTGAAACACTGTGTGTGTCACTGTGCCATCCCATAATAGAGACACATCAACATGTCAAGTAAAAGCAAAAGCAATAAACATACAATCAATATCAGAAAGGCAAAATAGAAAAATACACAGAATAAGTTCACACATGTAAACAATAGTCTGTGTATAGCATGGTAAACGGGCAAATAAAATTAATATGAGCTAATAGAGCATATAAAATCAGAACATTAGTATAAACAAAATGATAGCTGTTCAAATATAGCACATGAAAATACAAATCAATATCATGTACATTTGAAAAATATGACGATTGAGAATTGGCATCCCTCGAGAAAGATGCAACAGCTACATGTAGGCTCCGGACAACCTAACAAAATATCAACAAGGCGAAGAACTTAAAAACAACAACAAGTTGTTCACACAATATCGTAGAGACATCCAGCTTGCAGGAGAAGTCACAGAGTAGCAAGAAGCAGGAAAAAATCGTCTTCGATGAAGTACTCCTCTCACCAAGCAAAGGTACATGTAGCAGGAATGTTTAATAGAACATGCACCAATAGATGTAGATTGAAGACAAAAACTGAAGAGATGAAAAGAGCCTTCAACAAATGACCGAGTCCAATATACAATCGCACTTTTTCTCTGATGTTGATGATCAGTATGACATTTCATACAAAAAGAGATTCCGAGCAGGATGGCGTATACGGCTTCACGCTGCCACCAGTGTAACACTCCGAATAGTAGATATTGGTAGGGTGGTTATGGTGAGTGTTAGCTAGACATATTACAGATGAGTCGAGAACAAATAATAATATAGACTTCAAGATGGTATTTTATTGAAGATAATATATAGCCTCCCCTCTGTGTACGCCTACAATAGGCAGGGGTAATCACTGTCCAATCCCCACCTGAAGGTGGTGAGGATGAGAACTTTAAGAACCCACATGAGTGATTTCACAAACTATTTATACTTTTGGAGAGTCCAAGCCATGGTCTGACATGAGACATTTGAGACCATATTTGGCCATGGTCAACATTCATGATTAAAACAAACATTCATGAATTAAACATAAAGACCTCATAACTTCAATATAAAAACGAGTGGTAGTTATTCCCACTATTCTAATTATTACAGTTGACCCATGGGCAGTAACTATTATACACTGGGTGACAAGTAACCACTCTTCTATTAGCTCGACCCCTCCAATGCTAGCAAAATACCCTGCCGGTTCTCGCATATGGGGATAAAGTCTACGCAATCTTTCCCACACTAATGAGTGAACCTCTAGCTCTACTCTTCTTCGCGATTCCTTACAGGCCGTCATAAATTCACATAAATAGACAACCACGCCCAATCAAATTAAACACAACAACAAAACATTAACTAAAACAAAATTATTATCCAGCCACCATGTAACAAAATTAAATATAATTATCATTAAAATAACAAGTTTGTGCTGACAACGCGAAGGTCAAGAGTTCCGTCTACACCCCCGACCCTTCGACTGCGACGGTCCTACGTTTTGGGGAGTTTTCTTTTGGTAAGGTGTGTTAATTCAATCGTAAAGCATTGTCTCACATTCTTAACCTCTATACAAGACAGCTTGATAGCATTGAGCTCGCTTGCAGTGTTCACCTCATTAAAACACAAGACCACTACATTAATTAATACAAGTCCAGACAGTTACAGTTACATTTCCACTTGGTCGTTTGTTTTATTAAAGAAATGGTTACAGTTCCTTGTTCCTTTGAACGTTTAACCCTTACATATCTCGCTTTTTATCTACATATTTATACGAGCTCGTTCATCCATCCACATCAACAACCACTCACTTACTGTCGTGTTGGGATCGTATTTAATGATGAGTAGTTTATAAATGAACAGGCTGAATACATGTTCATTATACAGTTGAAATGAGACACATTTATTCGGCAGAGTGCAGCAATTCTCAATGCGATTACATTGTATGTAGTTGATATTACACGTAGTATATTATGTTCAGCGGTTGATGGCTGAAATCAAAGTCCTTCTGTTAGCAAACTTTACAATCAGGAAAGTTTGGGGGAGAGAAACAAATGTTGGGATGGGTGACCTTAGAATAGTTCTTAAGAGTTCCATAGGCCTTTTAATTGGGGGACGGTTTTAGAGTTAGCTTTGGTTCTCTCGATCCTGTCTCGCGACTTGTCGTTGTCACTCAGTGTCGGGACGCGGTAGACTTTTTATTTTTCTTGAGTCCCCTGGGGCTTCGGAGGTGCTTAATTGGCGTGAGCTCGTCTCGGTCCTCGTCCTGTATTAAGGTCAGTAGGCCCTACTTTTAAGTTTTAAGGGGAAATATTTTACAGAAAGATCATTGAAGACATTGAAATATATATTTATTTATATTTCAAAACGAGAATACATACCTTCAAAGGTCGAAGACATGGAACAAGCATCTCGATGAGCGCCCACTGGTCATCTTTCAATTCCAAGGCGCTCGCATCCGTCCACTTGGTGAGGGTGCGATCACTAAGCACCCCGCAAACTGGCCATCGCGTTTCTTGAAGTCTCTCCAACATTTCTAACACCAACTTCCATCTTGTTTTGACGGAGGCAATTAGTCTTTTTTTGTCCTGGCCCATTGATTCCTGCTTGGCTTCAAGGCCTTTTGTGGCTATGACGCTGTGGCGAAAATGGCCAACCAGTCTACTTGCCCCAGTGATCATTGTAGTAATCTGACGGCATTCGTCCAGTCCAGGGTTGACGGCCAACTGTAGAGTATGGGCCGCACACCCCATGTCAATCGCCCCTACAGCGTCATATCCGATTGTCTTGACATTTGAAGCATTGTCGTGAACGACCGCCGTCACTTTGGGTGCAATACTCGAAACAGGCTTAGCTGTGAGGTATATGGATCATTATCAATTGCCATTACTGGCCATGACTCACCTTTGTCGCAGTCGTCTTGCCTTCCGGGCTCTTCGTGGATCGTGGGCTCCTGGATCCGGCGGGGATGACAGGCAGCGCATCATCGTTGCTGGTACTGGCAGCGGGCAGGGGGCGTAGCCTTCGACGCCCTCCTCTTCCTTGGCTTGGCCTTTGTTGTCGTCTTGGTCTTCGTCGCAGCCTTTGCTGTCACCCTCTGATTTGTTTTCTTCGTCGATTTAGGCATCTTGAAAAATTACTTTGAATCAAATTGAAGCCTAACCTTACACGCTTGTAAACCCTGATGTATTGATTGACTCAAATTAGGCAACATGAAAGGTAGGTAAAGATTGTCAATCAGGAGCTGAAACTTATTTAAGTCAGAAGCACAGTAGTTCATCTATCCGACAGTATTACATTAAAACTTGAACTGACTGCTAACGCAGGCGAATATTGAGCAAAGAACCACGAAGGAAGAGCGAAAATTTGTTAAGTGTGACGACTTCCATATACCATGGGCTTTTATATATGGACAGGGCAAAAACTTCTTTCATTGGTCAAAACTTTCTAGCCCAAAACCCTAAAGATCTCTTTAACTATTTTTACTTTCTGATTGGTCAGCTGAAGGGGCAGTCCTTATCCCATTGAGCGTGGGTATGCTGGATTCACTCTTTGGAATATTCTTGAGATACCAGATACTACTAATACAACGACCGTGCTATTATTCACCATTTTAACAAATACACAACTAGATTCTATCGAAAACAAATCCGTTGTCCAGGGTATTTTTATCATTCTTAACCCCACTCGATCTATTGCTCTACTCTTTTTCCCTCGTCCCTCCAACTACATAGCCTATCTCAAAGCCATTTATTTATCAATCATCTATCCCCTAGGGCTCATAATTCTTTCCAATCGGCCACTTTAAAGTTCAAGCACTACTCAGCATGTTCACACTCGTCTTTAATCCCAGTGTATTCCACCATGCTACAGAAGAATAGTAAATACAATTTCCCGTGAAAAGTCTGTATAGTATACGATAAGCGCGCCTTTCGCACCATTTCATGAAAACGTTGTCTCTGATTGGACGATGGGTTTCTTGCTTCGCCTCTGGCCAGCTCCAAAACGCTTCATTGCGTGTACGTAGTGCCTGACTATTTTATTTCTGTTCTCATTCATTTGCTTGGCACCGGAATTGCGGTGTTAGCCCTGCTTTTTTGCAGGTCCAACTAACCCCATATATACTTTAGGTGGGGCTAGCCCACTTTGGTAAATTCTTGTCTGAATGGAAAGTGGGCTAAGCTTAGCCCAGGACTATAGGTGGGGCTAAGGCCCCCTTTTAGCCCCACCTAATTTAAACAGGCCCATGCACACAAACGGTCCCTTAAAATCCTAGAACTCCACTTTGCCTATGAAATCAACAGGGTGTAAGCTGCAATATGAATCCAATGTCATCTCAGTGTCATTTTGGTTATCAGGGATTGTGTGTAACCTTTTTTGCAAGTTATCTGATACAGTCAAACCTGTCAAAAGCGACCACCCAAGGGGAAACACAAAAAGTGGTCTTTGTAGACAGGTTCCTTTAGTACATGTTTCAATGAGAAACCATTTTCAAGGGAAACAAACAATGTGGTCTTTGTAGACAGGTGGTCACTAAAGCAGGGTTGACTGTAATATTGAAGAGAATGTAAGATATATAAAAATGTGTCTTTCTTAATTTTCAATACAATCATGTTTGATTGTCGCTTTGTTTTCATTTGCCATGAAATATTTCAATATTTGAATTTGTTATTATAATTATTATTAAATATTTGGTGTAACCTGTGCCTGGGAGGGGGAAAGCAAACTGAATCACTGTAACCCTCGGGTCTCTCCTCCCAGTATAACTGATTGGGGGTGTGCAGGTGGACCACTCTATCGGGAATTCCCCTACTCTTGTACGTTACATTCACAGTTCTAAATACATTTTTGAGTAATATTCGCCAAAGTACAAAGAAACAAAGTGTGTGAAGAGTTATATTAATGTCTTATTTATATGTGAATATAGTATATTATACATGTAACTATGTAAAGATGATGATGACACAACATTTGCTCCTACGACAATCGTTCCGGGCTTTAAACATTAAGGTACGTGTATATGGTTAGGGTCAGGGATTCTATTGGGTTTTGGGTTTAGGTTCAGGGCAAGGGTTAGGCTACATGTATAGGGAATAAGTATTCGGGTCCAGGGTTGAAGCTGAAGACTCGGTTAGTGAAGGAAACCTAATATACAGAGCGATTGTCCCAGGAGCAAGTGTTGTATTTTGTAAAACCAAAGATGATGTTGAATCAGTACCAGTACCATTCTATGTCAGGGTTTAATTTTACACCTGTATATGTTTCTCATGTATTTCCTTTTCAAATGCATCATTTATGCACGTAGTGTAGATGCAAATATGTAGCTTGGTATTATAATATCAGTCCTTGAAAAATGAATATTGGTTTACTCTAATGGCTTTATATTTATAGGAAATCTTGACTCAAATTCTTTTTTCATGTACAACTTTCTATCAAAGCAACTCATACTTTTGATTACTCGAAAGTTATACAAGAAATGTTTTACATTGAAAAATTGCAATGTGTTTGTTTTATGATCTCATGATTTGGTTATTAAAGTAGAATCATTGTTATGGGTGTGTAATGTTCTTGTATTATTTGGTGAACCTTAACCTACATGTATGCATATAAATTTGACATGCTGTGGTTGGGAAACCAGAACTTTGAAGAAAACAAGAATAGACAAATGTTTCATAGAAGAAATGCAAGTTTATTCACAGTTATAAAGAAAAAAAGAGAGCAGTACATTACAGCTTCCACCAAAAAACAAAGCAATCTAAGCAACAAGTTATTATGTCACTATGCACACAAACATTGCAAATTGATGATTTGAATATGATTGTAAACCTGCATCATAAGGGTTCTGAAGGGTTATATTTATATTTATTCATATGAGAATTACATTTGCTTTGTCAAATTGATAATTTGATCAATCAGAAATTCACAAACCCCCTATCTGTATAGTACAAAGTTACTGTTTGTATTTCACCGGTTTGCTGCTTGCCATTGTATGTTACACGTGGCAATTCATTATATTGATTTAATATTAAAGACTTATTTATTGATTGTATCATTACAGTTCTTTGTTTCGTTCCGCATCAGTTGTGCTGTCAGAGAAAGTACAGAGCAGAAGGGGGAGAGGTGAGAAAGGTTGCAAGAGAAGTGAGAGGGGAGGGGTGGGTGGAGAGGGGAGGGGTGGGTGGAGAGGAAAGGAAGGAAAAGAGAGAGGGATGATGAGAAAATGACATTCAAAGGTGGAAGGAAAATACGAGTTTATAGAGAAGAAATGAGAAGGACTGGTGAAAGCAAAGAATAACATTGAATGGAGGGAAGGAGATGAACAATGTGGAAAGGGCAAGTGAGGGTGTAAGAAGTGAGGGTGTAAGAAGAGAGGATGGAAGAGAAAAGGGGAGAGGGATCGAGGGAGGAAGAGACAATAAGAAAATGATTAAGGGGTTTAAAGAAAAAAAAGAATGAATTGTGAAGGGAGCAATGGGCTTGGATGAATTGGAGCAGCAAGAAGGGATAAAAAGGTCCATTAAGTTCTGGAGATAAACATGAGAAAACAGAGAGAGGGGGCAGACAAGGGTGGTTAAAGACACAAAGAAGATATGGGAAAGGAAAGGCAAGTGTAAATGAATAACTGAGAGAATGCGGGCAGAGAGGATGCATATGAACTGAAAAGTGTTTCAACTGTTTGTGATTTCATTATCAGAACTAATTTCAAATTATACATTGCAACATCAAACATCTATTAGAGGCTTAACCCGACTGACACAATTTACGGAAAAAAAGATGAAAAGCAATCTACAACCAACACAATCATTTCTTAGGTGTAATGACAGACATCTAACCTACACTCGTCAAACTAGTCCAGAATCTGGCTAGTTCTTATTTTATTTTTATGATATTCCCTACACTTGCTGCAAACTGCTGATGATACATGTACATGTATACACCTGGTATCTCTCTTTTCCACAAAAAATAGATGGGGGTATTACACTTAAAATATAGTCTACACTGACCATCACAGAAAGATCAACTAAATTGCAAAACTTTGAACTGGAATATCTTTTCAGACATGAACTGCAACCTTGCATATCAACCCCAATAAAGCTAACATCATTTAAAGACCATATCCGATAAAAATGGAAAACTAAATGAATGTAGAATACAAATATAAAGGAATAAAAAGTGTTTACCCTTTCATTATTGCATAAAAGCAAATTAATACATCATTTTCCACACCCCTCCAAATTACGGGCCAACAGGGGTTAAATTTGCTGTAGTTACAGTGATGACATAACATGTGGACCCGACCGGTTCACATATTTTGCTGAGGCGATGAGCCATGCTCAATTAATGCAAAGTCATTGTGAATATGCGTACTCCACAAAAGATGTCATCAAGTTGATAGCAAGTTTTGGGGTCGTCAACTTCTGATTTTCAAAGCTTTAGATTTTTAGTTTTCAGAGAGCTGATACGCCTCTGACAGACACTAAATGGCATATAATTGATATTATTGTAATCTATGGCTTATAAGCTTTCCGTTGATATATAATTCATCAATTTCATTTTTCAGTTCGGATATGGTCTTTAAAGTCATTTTCGTAGCAATAACCACCCCAAATTTCTAATCATATTGAATATTGCAACTACATGTAATTAACACTACAAAAGCCAATTATTACTACAGTACCTTTGATTGCACAAAATAAAACTATGATAAAGATTCAGTAGACTTAAAGCACAGTGCATTGCTCAATTAAATATTGCAATTTTTACACACACTATGAATGTAAATATATCATGAAAATCAAACTGCATTCTTCAAAAATCTAATTTTCAATCAGAATCCATGACCCTATTCAATAAGAAAAATACCTTGCAAATTACAGAAAGTCAATGCAATAATCTTTTAAAGATAAACCTCTGTGGAAATTTCATACCTCTGCTTTATTAGAAGCCTATCATAAAAATAAATTTGATTTGATTATAATACATGATGAACTTGCCAAATTAAACATATCACTTACCGGTACTCATGATTTCATTCAAGATAAAAATATATAATCTTACACCAGGGGGTTTTAAAGGCATCATTTAAACAATGCTAAATCTGAGATGCACGGCCCTGCGTGTTATCAGTGTCCGTGATATGGTGTAATATTGAAGCCCTAAACAAAATCGCGCTTCAAAATGAACAAGAAGTGCCTCAAAATCTAACAAGAGACACTTTTCTTTAGATAATCTTTTTAGATAACTTTCTTACCGGTATATTGAATAAGGTGTAGCAACTTCATTTCTAGATATTCAAAGGTTTTAACTTTGTTATGTTTATCTTGTATACCAAATTTAGTTTACTTCAAGTTTCATTTTCTTGTACGTATGTGATAGAAGCAGGTTAAAACATTGCACGTCTGTGAAGAAAAAAAACAGACTTGACAATAGACAAGTACATGTACCATCACCAAGACAACTTACAATGCGGCCTTAATGATTTAGGTCCATATTCTAGTAAGTGGTCCAAGATGGACCTGGCCCAACTCGATCTATATGTCACTGATTCATGAAATGCCAAACGTCACTCCTAAGATCATCGTAAATGACTGTAAATGCATGTTTGTAACTGGACTACATACCTGGCCTAAATTTCTGCAGCTTTCGAGAGCATAGCCTTTACATTTATCTCTAATTTACCCAACTTAACACTATTTTGCTTTGCAACTGTATTTCATAAACGCTACGTGTTTACATAGCATTATTAACTTTCATCATGATCTCTTCTTAAAACATGCATCCTTTATACAGTGCTCCATAAAAACCTTGTTCATGTGTGCTTCTTTACAAAGTTTTTCAAAGGTGGGGAAGATATCCTTCTGTTTAATACTTCTTAAAGCGTTCATCTCACATTTAGATCCCTACTTTTAAAAAAGAAAGTTTTTACACTCTGTTTATACATATGTCCATCTGTCCTAATTCACATGGATTTATACATAGTCAAGCCTTGTTCAGATATGATGCTGTAAACCGTTTTTTAAACGTAAGTATATGTCAGCAGCGCACAACACTCGTACGTAGGCCTATTCACTTAGCTCTGTGTTGTAAGATACAGAAACATGAAGCATATTACACGTTACGTCATCATAAAAAGTGTTTTACCGCTCCTTATCTGAACAAGGCTTTAGGCTTCATATCTCTATGAAAGGAAGTCCGCAAATTTTGTAACAAGTCACATGGCATAGCACCTCGATCATGCTCTGTTTCTTCCTGTACATGGGGGGCTTTTAATATCTTTACAAACTGGGCAAGAACAGAGTTCAGTTTTGGTAAGACTTTGTGGAATTTCAGATCCTTTTATATAAATATCTCTTTAAAAAAAAAAAAGTTTATACGCCCTATACATTTTACAAATTTACACCAAAAATTTCATTTACAATCTAATTTGGACATGAAATTTACAAATGGACCTCCCATCTCCTACTTAGACGCAAGGCCCATGTGAACATCCTATGGTACATATTTAAAAGGTAAGCCCTAAGGATCTTTTGTTTCTTTACAGAATACACATCACATTTCCTTCATGTACATATGCACAATATACAAACAATACCTGTCCTTTCTCAAATTTACTTTGCTTTTTTTTACATCGAACAAAAATGGACACACAACTTCCCGTCTCATGTAAAACTTGAATGGACGTTTATATTGCACGAGTACAAACTGCCATGTATACATTACTGGGGATGGAAAATAAAGCTTTAGATCTTTCTTCAAATCATATTTGAATCACATATAATCATACTCTTTTTCTTCATAAATATATCCTTCGCTGCTAGCTGCTGTTAACATTACACACACGGCACATTTCCAACACATATTTCAGTCATGATGATCATATATTACTGACCATAATCAGCACTTAGCTGCAAAACATGAGAACATTTAAATACATGTGCTTCATTAAACTACACTACTACTCTATCACATCACATTATCACTGGCAAATACTTACCGGTAAAAGCACAGAAAACTACAAATCCCACACAACTGACATCCATCTTCAAGCTGAATTAAGTAACAAGAAATATTTGAAATGGTTTGGTTGAATAATTTAGAAAACCAATTCTACATGTACAAGCCTTAATTTTTCAGTTTCATTACTTGTGAGAAACTGTAAATGTCTCTGAAATAGTTAGTTTTTCAAAACATTCCATTTTCTTCATTTGTTTTTTGTTTCCTGTTGTAGTTTGTTTGCAAACTAGTTTTCATTGTTTTTTCTCACTTTTGGAAGATTTAAAACAAACTGTCTTTCAGTTTGCTTTTCATATTTATTTGTATATACCTTGTGATGTACTTTAATGATGTGAAAAATACCTGATGCATTTTTAAGTTAATGTCCTTCTAGTTCTGAATGTTTTTTTACACCTGACAAGCATGTATACGAAATGGAGTGGTGGTAACATGCAAGCATGGGACAAAACTTATTCCCAACTTCAAAGTACACTTGGCTGTACACATAATGGCAATGGCTTAGCAGCACACTTAACTGTGCACAATATTCTTCAGTATATCCTTCATGTGAACATGTTTCAATATTCAACTAAACTATTTTTAAATTTTCACAGACATTTAAAAAATAAAGATCTAAAATCATGATTCTCAATCCTATAACCAATTACAAACAAAAGATTTGCTTATCATTGCTTGAAAATAGTTTCATGGTACTCATTATAAATTTACTCTTAGGCACTACACATATACCATTAAAAAATATCACAAACATTATTCCATGACTTACACACTTTCACAAACATATATTTTTATTATTTTCTTGGTTTTTCTCCATTTTTTTGTTTTGTTTGTTTTTATTTTTTAGTCATTTATTATAATATTTTTTTATCTTCGCGCAAGAAAGGCTTGAAAGATAAAAGTTTGTACTACCAATTTAAGTGAGAATACATATCTTGCCAACATTTTATATTTTCTATTTTCTGAAATCACAAAGAAATATCAATTAATGATTGAAAGACACAAGTGCAAGTCTACAAAATCACTTAATTTTTTATTTTCTTAATTTTTTTTAGGATACTTATCCTGGTAAGGCATTTCTATTTCACATTTTGCACAATTTTTCTTTCATACTTCAACACTAAACATCAGTGCTAGATTTAAATCCATGTACGTTTATTTACAATTTGGAATGAACTGGAATCATAATCCTTGTATATTCCAGTATTTTTCTATAGATCTACACACTTATATTCAGTACTATTTGATTGTGGACTGTTTCTACTAGTATTGGTATGTAACTATTTCAGATAACCGCTTGGCAAGTTCTGTTCTATCAATAAATATCTCATACTTCAATGAATCGTTTCATTCCTACTTTATTTATTTGATTATCTGTTCTAGGATTAAAGCAGCAGGTTTGATGTGTTTTACTGCATACCAAAAATTTAAATCACCTTTAACAACATTGGTTAAAAATCTATGTTATGCCACTTATTGATGAACTGAATTATCTATTAATAATAATAATAATAATGGTGGCTTCTTGTATAGCGCACATGTCCGTCATGTTGTGACGCTCCTGGCGCTGCCCCACTTAAGAGCAATTAAGAGCAATTCCCTTGTATTCTAGAAACATATTTGACTTTGTAGATTCAGCAAGCCATTAATACATTGTTTCCCCCTTTTCTATGAATTATGTCTTCCTTTAATGCAGAAAACAAAAATCATATTGGGCAATGTTACTAAAATGTTACTCCTAGTTACTAGTAGTTCCCCCACAAAATAGAATTAATCTTTCAAGGGAGCTCTATTTTTTTTTTTTTTTTTTCACTAAAGGTGCGATTACCTCAAAAAAAAAATTGACAAATGTTTGCTTTTCATTTATTCATCTATATTGTTTTTGCTTTTCTACTTCAGGCATTGTTTTAAAA